>CAUHTR010007240.1:0-141525 GCA_959609185.1 Schmidtea polychroa | reverse complement strand
TAAAAGATAAAATGAGATGTTATCAATTTCTGAAAGTTGAGTCATTGTAAAATGAATTGATTGTTACCGTTTTCAATATTTATAGTTTTGGTAAACCAATTAAATATTTTACATCTTATATGATTTTGTTGACAATTGAATCATAATTTAGTGTTTTTATTCCAAGTATAACTATTTTCCCATTGGAAAATAAATGTACACATAAAGGGTTATAAGACTCAAATCTTAACCCAGGGAATATTTCTGGTTCATATACATATTTTGTTTTCTTTGACAAATATTGCAAATTAATTCTTTGGTTGATATCAATAGTAATTGTACACGATCAAAGTTGAACCTCTTTAATATTATAATGTATACTTTCAAGTGGTTTCGTACAACCCATTATTCGACATTTCCCTGTCTTGAAAAATATTATTATATAATTATTATTGTATACTATTCTATAATTTTCATAGAAACTCCTCGGTTATTTATATTTGTCAACATTAATGAAACTAATGGTTAACTCTTGGTACTTACAAATAATTTGAATTTCAAAATATTTTTATAAGAACATGAATTTAAGATTTTGTAAAACTTTTATGAACAAATTGAACAATATTAACATTAGGCGTTGTTTATAATTTTTCCACTTATAATCTTCCATACTGGTAATATGGAAGCTATTTTGAAACCTTAGATACATATTTTCAAATTCCATTGAACATATGGTTTAAAAGGTATTTGATTATTTTCTTCATAAAATTTACTTGATGGTCCCTTTCAAAAACCTTAAGATCCTTATTGATACTGGAAAAAATGTACCAATAGCACCTCGAGCTTCTTCATCAAACTGTTCGATCCAATGATTATAGCATGTGTTCATTAATACGATAGGATTCGTCAAATTATAATCTATTGATTTCTTCAATAAATGAATTTCATAATCGTGGAAAGTATAAACTGGATTAAATTATGACTGTTCCTTATTAATATTTCTCATACTTAATATTTGAAATAATGACAAAATCCAGGTAGTTTACAGGTACTGTTTAATATACATACACCTTTCTCTTTTGATTTGTTATCATCATAAAACTTTATTATCATCTCATAAAACTTTGAAATTTTTTAATCCAAACATAATGTAGAATGGTTTCATTTCTATATTCTTTTTCCAATATTAAAAGATTTATTAGTTTCTGGGCATCTCTAGAGATTTGGGCACCTTCGGAGATTTGAACCCTTTCAGAGATGTAATTTGGTACAACTTTATCAGTTAGATTTTTCATGGTCATTAATTCATAAATATTAATTGTTAAATTATTTAATTTTTCAATATAACAGAATAGTTTATTTTATACTGATTGAATTTAATATGTAGAGGAATGTTGATTATAAAAAATGTTGTTAGTACCATCGATAACTTGTAATCCTCATTTGGGTAGTCAACTTTTGGAGAGATTAAACAACAATTATAAACCAATTAATGTATATTTTCTTCAATAAATAACAGGATGTATAGACATTCTAGAAGAGAGCAGATTTTCATGGAAACCAACAATATTAAATACAAGACCAAGATTTATTTTGATTGGAATTAAAGATTCAACGATTAATTATATAACAAATAATTCAAAGTTTATTCAATCAAATAATGATACTAAACAAATAAAATCTCAATGTATTCAATTAAATTCAAGCTATTATCCTTCAAAACCAATAACATTTGATAAAGCGAAAAGTTATGATATAATACTATATTCAATCAACGTTCCCTCTAAGCTGCGCGCGTGCACGCGCAGCAAAATTATTTTCAGCGCAGTATATTTAATTCAACCGTTTCATGGCAGTTGTTCCTAGTAAAAAGCACACGGAAATTGTCGATGTAAATGGACCAACAGCAGCGAAGACCGGTTATCTACTTAGTTTTCAACATAGTCGCTACAGTTATAGAATACAGTGTCGTTTTAAAACTCTTACAACCACGTTATAGCATTTTGACGCTCATTTGTATTTAAAGGCTGCTCAGCGCAGCTGACTTTGCACGCACTGCTGCTTATGGCTTAGAGGGAACATTGTATTCAATGTGTAGTGAATTTGGAATTATATTACAATTGAATGTGATGGACTTTAAATATTTATATTCAATATTTTGTGTTTGTGTTAGTGATCAGGATGGAAACTGGCAACAAATGGTGTAAGCATAACAATAGAAATGACAAAAGATGATATGTTTAAAGGAAAAGGTTACTATTGTGCTTTTGTTGAAAAGGAATTAAAAATAGAAACAAGTAGTGGAAAAATGATTTTCAAATTTCTTTCACCAGGATATTTTTCTGTTATAATAATGGTTTTAATAATATTGATGTTAATTTTGATGATTGTAAATTAAAAAAAAACTTTCTACGCTATTACCACTTCTCATTTTATGAACATTGGTTCTTCCATGTTTCGCCTTATGTAATTTGTTTATTGTTGTTTTTTCAAATACCACTGTCCTCTTAGCAGTTTTTTCGATATAATCTTTATTTTCTTTAAATTTTAACCTCTTTCGTGTATCGAATTAATTCTAATATACAATATATTTCATCTTTATTTTGTAAGTTAATTAACTTAAAAAATATTAATACTAGTAAAAATAATTGTTATATTAAAACAGAAACATTGAAATTAATTTATAAAAAAATAGTTTTACTTGGGATTTGAACCATGTCTATTATTGATGTTTGTTGAATAGATTCCTACTGAGCTATCTATTCTCATTTTTTAAGCTTTAAATTTTTATTGGCTTTAAAATTTTCAGATTTTACAGTTCTATTGAGTAGTGAGGGAACTAGTTATTCTAGCTCAAATTTCAGATATCCTCTTACTCAAACATCCCCAACCTAACGTTATTTAAATAACAAATTTATAAATAAAATATATATTTTATTATTATTTAAAAAATACGATTTAAAATTTTGATTAATATTAATTAATTTTTTTGATTCCTAGGATCGATTTTAATCGTTAATTAAAATTATTTGCAAAACGTAAACACAGTAATCAAATATGATAAATAAAAAAATTAATTTGTATAAGGTTGTAAAATATTCAGTAAATGGGAAGCTGAATAGCATAATATATTAAGGACATGCAAATTTAAGCAAATGATCCATTGAATTTTGATCTTAACGACTTATTTGCATTTTTTCAAATTTCAATTTAAATTTTTTAATTCTTTCGGTGAATACTCCATAATTTATGACTTTATTTTTAGGAATTAGATTGATCTGAATAATAAAAATGATTTTAAATAAATATTTTGATTGATTTTATGCAGAAGGGAGCTTTGGTAAATCAGGAATTTAATGAAAATATACTAGATTATTTTTTACGGAATTTTACATTGGCCAAAAATATGGTCTGATTTCCATTTAAAATTAGGGATACATAATTAAACTAATCTAAAGTTCTTACAAGACTCTAATAATTATTTGTTTAAAATTTATTTTATGAGTTATTGTGAATGTGTTCTAGCTGCCTGGTGTCAATAAGCTATGTTATGCAATAAATATTACGCAACGCTTTTAGTATTTTATTTTTTAATAAATTTAGTATTCTTTGACCGTGATTAATTATTGTGTTAATTATATGTGTTCCTGGAAATTGAGCGTAATAGAAAAAAATAACCTGTCTCTTCTACGTTGAATATTAATTCGGTGGGATATTTTTTCTCCGCTATCAACAATTTTAAAGATTTAGTAAAATCTTTCATGGCCTCTACATCGGCGCTAGCGGCTTCTTCACAAATATTTATGTTGTGAATATTAGCACGAATCTTAAATTTCTCGAACCATCCTCGGCTTGCTGAAAATGTTTCTACTGATGAGCTGGTAGAAGGTTCGTCAGAGTTTTGTTTTTCTAACTCTTCAAATAAACCTCTTGTTTTCTCAATTATGACTGCTTGACTCAATGGCATATCTCTATTATTTTGGTATTCTATCCAGTAAGTCAACAGTTTTTCCATTTTTTCAATCATTGTGTTACGCGTTCGAGACGTTTTTGTCGCTGAAAGAGGTGTTGTTGATTGCACAGATCTTTTAATTTTCTCAGCATTTTGCATGATTGTTCTAACAGTTTATCCGGCTAAATTCAATTAACGGCATACATCTACTTGACGTTCTCTATTTTCTATTTTTCGAATTACTTTTAATTTTATATCAATAGATAAATTTCTTCTCGAATTTTTTGATAAATCTTTCACACTTTCTTTCCATCCCGACATTATTGATAAGAAATTATTTAGTTATTTACAAAAATAAATGGAACATTTCAACAAGAAGCACTGATTAACTGTTTAATTTTTGTTTCTAAAAAAATTCAAATGATTTATGTGAATCCCTAAGATATAAACAAAAATGTATGGAAATTTGAAATAAAATACACAGAAATCAATTTTACTATATATGTATGTATTCTTTTTAATGATTTTTTCATATCAGAATATTTTTTTGAGCGTTATAACGAAACAGCGTTGTAAGAGGGAGCGTTATACGAGGTTTTTTTCTCATGTTCCAACTTTTATTCATTTCTGGTAAGTGATATAAAACTAATAATGTTTCATATGATGTTTCCGTAAATATTTTCTTAAAAGCTTTTGTTTGTGTAGATCCAAATAAATGCTGAATTAAATTGGAAAGACGCAGAAGCATATTTAGATGATATTTTGATCTTTTATAAATCTGTAGAACACTATCATAAAATAGATAACATTTTTATAAAAATAGAGACCTGGATTAAAATTAAGTCCATTAAAATGCCGATAAATATTGAGCATTGAGGATTATTAATACCTGGAATTTTCATTTTTGTTTAATGCTTTGTGATCGAATTTTGATTCTTGTATTATTTCTTTGGTTTTATGAAGTTAACAATTTGTTTTCGAACATACAAAAGGATTTTCTTTGATTTAAAAGTAAAGTTTTCTCTTGGGATTTTGTTATTTATTTTCAAATTTGGGTTACCTAGAAAAAAAAATAGAAATGGATAGAAATAGAAATGATAGTGTTCTACAGATTTATAAAAGATCAAAATATCATCTAAATATGCTTCTGCGTCTTTCCAATTTAATTCAGCCAGTATCTTATTCATTAGTTGCAACTTAAAGAATGGATATGAATTCATAAGTGTTGACAATCATAGTAGCTCTAAAGATATCTTGCTTCCTTTAAATCTATAGCATCCATCAATGCAATCTCAACAACTGATCGAGAAGTTCTTTTCAAATTTCCCAAAGCTGACAGAGGATTCATGACTAAATTATATTAGATACATTTAATGCACCAATGAAAATTTTGATGAGTATGAAAATTCAAATGTTCACGATTATGACAATGAAAATATCTACGGGAATGACAATAGCGTACGTTTCAATTCAAGCAGTTCTTTCTTTGTGCGTTTTAGTTCGTTCCTCGGGTATCGTTCTGGATTCTAGTGATCCTATATCACACACTATGGCAATTTATGAAACCTTATCAAGTGGTTTGACAATGTATCCTGATGTTGCGGTTCGAATTCACATCTCAACTCTATTTCAAATAACATGTAGATATTTATCCACGTCAGTAGATGGATTCACCATCACTGTATTAGGTTACCTTGTAGATAAGGTAAAATCAAAATTAAATAGGTCTTAAATTAAATATATATATTCTATATAGTTTTATTAATGTAGATCAAATACACATTCTATATAGTTTTAATAACTAAGTAGGTCAAATTCACACACTCACTATATAATATAATTAAATCAACTTTTAAAACAAGCCCCACTGGATCAAATACACATACTATCTGATTTTAATATAAAATATATACACATAATTTTGGGGTAGAAAACTGACTCTAAGCGTGCATATATGTATATATTTTATATTAAAACTATAGTGTGTGTGCTTGATCCAACGGTGACCAATCTATCTACTCACGTTATTAAATGGAGAATTTGATGGGGAAATTTCAATCAGAAACCATGAAGCCTTTATAATAATAAATTCGATTCTATATTTTTATTTTCACATATTATTGGTGCGGTTAAAACACATACTTATTTCACAATTACATTCATTTTATTTTTAGGACACAGCAGTTATTCCTCTTACATTAAAGCAAATCGTTTTTGCATATAGAATGAACTATAAATCTTTGAAATTCGCCGAGAAATTTTCTGTGAAATCAAAAGAAAACGTTGTTAGTACCATGAGGTCAAAATTCGATTCGAAATATTCTTCTCCTCTTGGGGAGAGGGCGTGGGCGGTAATCGCCGATAGCGAAATTTCCCCCCTGGTATTACTCATTCATATCATACTACTGGCATTCTATTAAAACAATATTGTTTATTTTTCGTTCAAAATACTTTTTTAAATTTAGAGTCTTTTTCTAATTCAACTAATTCAATATGCATTTCCGATCTCGATTGTCAAAGAATATTTTGACCCATTCAAAACATCTAATAATTCATTCATATTTGGCATTGGAACACTGGTCTTTTAGATATAGTGTTTAGCTCTCTAACGTCTAAATAAAGGCTTATGTCATCGTTTCCTTTTTGACACACACTTACGGTGTATTCCATAGCGATTTACATTCTTTAATCATTCCATTTGTTTCCGTTTCCCTAATTTGATTTTCAATTTTATCTAATAAATGTGCCGGTCATAAGTTTCACCTTTTCTACATCCATTTATGAATTATAAATTGAGTATAAATATGCAGTTTTATTATTATTATTATTATTATTATTATTATTATTATTATTATTATTATTATTATTATTATTAATATTATTATTATCAAGTAATGGCGTAAAATTTGATTTTTTCGGATGTATACACTTGAGTAGTATAAATAGCACAAGCTTTGTGATACCTAGTGCAAATCCCAATAGTAGACTAGTTTCAAGCTTTTGGCTCTCATCAGTACTATGCAGGAGATGTGAATATTTCTCTTTGCGCCAGGTAAGTATACAATATTGCTGATTCAACTTTATTGCATACTTTTTCTGGTACACTGGAAATCAGATCAATTGCTTATTAGCTTGGTCACAGAAAATTTGTAAACTTGTAAACATGGCGTATGAAAAATCATAATCAGCTCTGCGGACTAAAAAATTAATCGATACACAGAAACTGTTTACAAGTGCAACCGATTACCTTCAGCATTTTTAACTTATAAAGCAATGGTGTAAAAATGTTTTTTCGGATGTCTTGAGAACTAGCAGTTCGAAACTAGTCTTCTATTGGGATTTGCACCGGGTATCACAAAGATTGTGCTGTTTATATTATTATTAATATTAATAATATTATGATTATTATTATTATTATCATTATTGTTATTATTATTATTATTACTTTTAATTTTTTTATTATTATTATTATTATTATTATTAAGTGATGATTTCTTGGTAGCAGCATTTATTATTTAAAACAATAAAATGATAATTTAAGCCTTTTGCTGCAAATAATGTATTTAATGCAAATATTTTCTACTATATATCTTATAGTCGAAAATTTTTTCATTAAAAACATTATTTGCAGCAAAAGGCTTAAATTATCATTTTATTGTTTTATTATTATTATTATGTTATTAAAATTCTAATAAATTCAAAAAAAAATAATATATTCTAAATAATAAATTCTCTACAATATAATATCAAATTCTAAATTTCAAAGAACAGATCTGTTGCTGCTTACACTTGCTTCTTCTTTCTCCCGAGATGAGCCGTTCGATGGTCTTTTCTCATTGATAACGATCGTTTGAAACCTTTGTCCCGAAGCTTGAGCGAGAAACCATTGTTCCATATTATTATTCAACATACACATCTATATAAATAGATTAATTTATCGTTATTAATAAACTGTTTTTAACAACATTTACGGATATTTTAGTGTTTTTAAAATACGATTAATTACAAACAAAAATCAACCCTAAGAGTTTTCTATTATTTTGCTATAATTGCTTCAGTAACTTGAAAATATCTTGAATTTGGAAAGAGTTATATCAACTTATTTTATCAATTTTACATGGACAGTCAAGATAAATATTTTTTGATTACGATATGTGAATGATATGCCAAAGTTAATGGTGAATTTATATTTGAATTTATATTTATAAACCTTTTCCAATCCTCATTTTGTCTCAACAATAAATATTTTATTGGAAACTCGCCTAGAAACGACAATTTAATATAAAATGAGCTTACATTACTATCAAAATTAACGACTCGTATAGATATTTTACATTGTATATTTTAAATATATTTTTTTATAAAGAACTTTTTTTCCAATTTCACCACTGATTGTTTTTCCCATTGTATTTATTAAAAAGATCTTGAAGACTATAAATCAGTAAAGACATCTGTTTTTTTATATTCACGAATTTTCGACACTGCCTTTTTCAAGCAATCACTCGAAATCACTTGAAAAAGGCAGTTGGTGAATTATGAGTTTATGTCGCGTCTGTGTGCGATTTTTTGCTTTTGACATTGGGTGTTTGTATGCACACACAGACGCGATCAGTGTAATTTTGGAGCATTTTATTATCGACAATTGTCGAATGATATCGAATTTTTGGATTTTATGAAGTTTGAATTTGTCAAGTTTGTTTTAAAGATTGGGAGTTTCTGGAAGTGTTTTTGAAAATAAATGTTTGTAAATTTGTTTAATGGCTACGATTAATACAGATAATTACTATTATCATAAATGCAACAGGGACGTTCACATATCTAAGGATGGTAAATGTGTGACGTGCAATGATGGATTTATTGAAAGAATTGAATCTGATAACTAAATGGAAAGTGATGATGATGCCTTGAATGTTTTTCATATTATTCGTCATATTCCTGGTGGAAGTACTACAAACGAAACTGATGGTTCCTTTTTTATTACTCCAAGAGATCCTGATAACAGAAATAGTTTTTTGGCCAACTAATATCAAATTTATTTGGTGGATTGCTGCCGCTGGATTTTAGATCCGATTCGTCAGATTACATATTTTCAAGAATTATGAATCAATTTGAACAGAGTGGTCCTCCAACAGCAAATGAGGCAGATATTGAGAAATTACAAGTCAAGAAAATCACCGAAGCTAATGATACAGGTTCCATTTGTCTGTCAGATTATGAGGTGGCCGATGAAGTGTACGAGTTGCCCTGTCAGCATATAAACCCTTTTCAGTGTCTAAAACGTGGTTAATTAAACACCAGTGCCGAAAATTCGTGAATATCACAAACAACATCGATGTCTTTACTGATTCATAGTCACGCTTTTTAATAAATGCAATATCAATTGAAAAGAAATCAGCGGTGAAAATTGAAAAAAGTTCTTATAATAATAATAATGATATTAATAATAATAATAATTTTTTTCAGAACTCCACTTAAATAAATTTTCTTATTTAATTGCCAAATTTTTGGTGCAATGCTGATTAATTCAACTGACATAATTAGGCTTCTTCAGAATTAATTTGATGCATTTCACAAAATTTTTTATTCGTTTATTTATCCAAATTCAAAATTAATTTAACAATATTTAAAATTATATTTTTTCAGGACAACCTTCATTGATTTACAAGTCCGGAAAACCCCTCCCATCAGTAGGTAATTATAACTTTATTCGGTTTATTTTCTACATATAATCAATGCAATTTCACGTTAGATATTTAACATCAAAATTATTGTTTTTTAGATATTTTTCTCAGTGCTCTAATTGATTTTCCAAACAAACTTACTTGAACAAATGTAATTAAAACTGATTTGGTTTTATGGAGAAATCAAGACTTATTTCATTGTTTAATATATCTTCATTTGATTTATTAATAAATGAAGGTGAAAAGAGGTTCAAGTCATGTTTATACAAGTTGTGTAAAATAATAATTCAAATTGTCGTAGAGATAATTATTATGAAACATTTATTTCATTAATGCCAATCAGGAGTGATATTTGTATACTACATTTATAAATCGAATCTGCTATAAACAGACAATTTGTACATTTTAATCACGTGACATAATTTTTGGTTTAACAGAAAACATGTAATAAACTCAAAAGTATGTGCTCGTTTGTAATTTTGGTGTATATGAAAGTATTTTCAGTTATTACATGAATCTAACTGCATCACCCTAATAGATAATAAAATATATAAATAAATAAGAGCATCGAAATAATTGTGCATATATCTTTCAGCATTAAATCAAAATCTTTCAACTGATTCTAAAGTGTAGGGGTTAGAAAAAATCACTTCATTAGCTAAATTTTATGTTTCATATTTAAATGTCTTTCTAATAAAAAGTATTTCAAAAATAATTTAGTTTAAATTCTTTCATTCGGAATGCGGTTCTTTAATTTGTGAAGGTAATAAATTTACAAATTTAAAACATTTTATTTATTTCTTATTTATTGCAATATATATTCATAAAAAATTATTGCAAAAATTTTTAAATAAAATTGTTTGAAGTATTTGAATGAACGTCTTGAAAAATAATGACATAATAAATGTTCATCAAGCTTTTCCTAAACTGAGTAACGCGTTGTGTTTAATAAAGCAAATAAAGCAATAGACTGGCTGCCTAAATTTATGATGTAAAACCTGCATGAACCTCCTAAAAATGTTTATATGACAAACAATAATGGTTAATCAGTTTCATTTATCTTCATTTAGATTTGCGACTATCGATAATTTATTTTAAATATAAAAACATATTCAATTATATATATATATATATATATATATATATATAATAATGATAATAATAATAATAATAATAATAATAATAATAATAATAATAATAATAATAATAATAATAATAATAATAATAATAATAATAATAACATTAATAGACATTGATCAAAAATGACAATATTTACTTTACACAATGTTTCGATGAGTTTGGATAATCTGTGAAATTCTTTTTAAGGATATTAAAGTAAAAATTAATTTGTAAATGATTAAAACGATTATTTTTATAATATTTCTTTTTATGAATATAAATAATGAAATAATTATTTTTAACCTGCTCTTGTATTTGAGAAATACCAACAATAATACTTTTTAAAGCTTTTTGACTTTCATTCATTATTGTTCTCACGTGTTGGATTTCTTCTTTGATTTTCGTGTTTCCTGATGCACAATTTAATTGATCTGATTGAGCCTAGACTCATATTGATGTGTAATTATGATTAACCTTTAACAACATTTTTCACCTGAAGATTCTGAAGACGCATGTCCAAGATCTTTTGAGATCTCTGAATGTTGTCTAACTGCGGTAAGCTGATTACTTGGATTTTTGGTGATACTTGGTTGGGTGAAGATTGATTTACGTGCGAATAAGGTGGTGAGATTTGCTCGTCATGGGATGCCATGCTGATACTGTTTTTGACTTGTCCTATCATTGTATTGCGTCTGTTTGATGTTGATCTTCGGGTGAGTGATTGATTAAGGTTGATGTTACTGGATTCATCTCGAGAGGAATTGTCGTGAGCTAAATAAATTTATATTATCAATTATTAAATATATTAAAATCTAGTTTAACGGGGTAAAGAAAAAACATATTAAACAAAATCGTTAAACCGATAAATAACTCCTAAAAAAGGAATCCAATGACAATAATTTCAATTTGTTCTAATGTTTTTTTTCATTATTTCCGGATCATTTGGAAATGCCTCACTTGATGACTTATACAAGTTAATGAAGAGAGTAATAAAAAATATATCAAGCAACATTAAACTAAATGAGACACCATGAAAGGATTTTACTAGTGGGACAAAAAACGCAAAGAAGAAGAGGAAGCCAAAAAGGCAGCACAAGAAAAAGTATCTATAAAACGAATAGAGGAAGAAACGGAAGCCCAAATTACCGTTATATCTTAAAAAGAAAATGACCGAAAAAGGAAAAAACCAAAAAGAAAAACGGCAAAAAATGAGAAAATATAAAGACAAANTAAATAAACTAACAAAAGAAATAATATTAACTTTGTTTAAAAACAAATTTTATTTTAAATAACAACTATTAAAAACTAAGTTACCAAATTTAAGAACTAGAATACATCAATTGAACATATTTTTCATGATATCTACAATATCTTGACACATTCAATTTTAGGATTTTCTGATAGATTATTTTAAATATTAAATATTACAAATTACAAATTTCTAATTTCAAAATTTTTGATTTGTGATTCCTACAGTAAGTTTTAAACAAATTACTCTAGAGTAATGATTACTATAATTTCTTATTATTAGAAGAATTAGTAATAATATAAAATAATAATAAAATAACAAATCATATATATATATATATATATATAATTCAACCAGTGACACGTGTCTACATTAATAAGAAGAAATCTGTCGAGCCAAAATGTTATAATATTTTACATTAAATAATTAGAAATAAAATTTACTTTTGAATGGGATTTTAAATTTTGCAATTATGTATTTAAAAGTAGAGATTTATAATGTATGAATACTTACGACTATCTCCAAAAACTATGATATTGTCTGCATTTTGTCCAGATACTTCGTCAGCCCGAATTAACATATCTTTAGGTTTATCTAAATCGAATTAAAAACTAAATTTTAAAAGCATGGAGTATAATTTATTATTTAAAAATTTAATAAGAATGATGATGATAATAATTATAATAATAATAATAATAATAATAATAATAATAATAATAATAATAATAATAATAATAATAATAATAATAATAATAATAATAATAATAATAATAATAAAAATAATAAAAGAATCAGAAATATTTCTATCTGAATATCCCATTCATCAGTGACATACTCGACTTCAAGATCCTGAAAGAACTTAAACGTACCGGTCTTCCAATTCGGATAGCACATAAATCTTGGACATTGAGAAGGGCTCTGGCAGGCAACATAAATAGAGAAAACAATTGCACAATGAAAAACTGCCAGACACCGAAAGATATGTGCTTTAGAAAAAACATCGTCTATTGAATCACGTGCAATGTATGCAATGAAATCTACATTGGAAGTACCCTAAGGACCTTGCACCAAAGAGTTAAAGAACATCTAGATCCTGGTGGAACATCCTCGTTGGGCAGACATCTCCGGCAGTGTCAGCCAACAGAGGAAAGTAAAAATATTTCAATAGAAATCATAGTTAATGGAAACATCCAAAAGAAAAATGTCAGATTCAAAGAAGCAATTCTCATCATAAACAGACAGCCAAAGATCAACACTAAAGAAGAAATCAATGAAATCATGAATTTGATCTGTTGTCATTGACCTTGAGAATAACTGACAATATATAAAGAAATTAAAAAAAATAGAATAAATTAAAAAGTAATAATTAGAATAATATAGAAAAAATTTTAAAAAATAGGGTTTGAAAATCAAAATTGACACATTTATTGAAATATTTAAATAGCATATATAAATGGTTATTGGAGGGTTTATTTAGAATATTTTCAAATATTTTATTAGGCTTCTAGAAGCTAATTATAGAAGCTGTAAAAAAATTTAAAAATTTTTAGTTTGTGTCATTTTGAAATTTTAAATGTAAAAATTTTAAAAGTTTTTAGTAAAACAATTCATTATATTTACAACCAATGAGAATCAAGGGAAAGGAAATAAAAGAAAGATTGAAAGGTATTTGGGGGAAGGTCATTGCTAAATTCCAGGAGATTGACAAGGACTATCTTATAGTCGAAAATTCTTTCATTAAATACATTATTTGCAGCAAAAGGCTTAAATTATCATTTTATTGTTTTAAATAATAAATGATGCTACCAAGAAATCATCATTTTATACTAATAATAATAATAATAATAATAATAATAATAATAATAATAATAATAATAATAATAATAATAATAATAATAATAATAATAATAATTTGAGTAGTATAAACAGTACAAGCTTTGTGATACCCATCGCAAATCCCAATTGTAGACTAGTTTCGAGCTTTTTGGCTCTCATCAGTACTGTGCAGGAGACGTGAAGATTTATTGCATACTTTCTGTGGTACACTGGAAATCATATCAGTTGCTTATTAGCTTGGTTACAGAAAATCTGTAAACTTGAAAACATGGCGTATGAAAAATTAAAATCACCTCTGCTGACTAAAAAATTAGTCAATACATAGAAACTGTTTACAAGTACATCTGATTACCTTTAGCATTTGACTTATAATGTAATGGTGTAAAATTTTTTTTTAATTATATTATTAATAATAATAATAACAATACTAAGTGTTAAATAATTTATAAATGATTAGAAGCGAATTTTAGTAAGTGAGAATCCATTTTAAGATATAGCTAATTGTTTCTTTGCTTTTAAATACATCATCTCTATTTTGATTGCTTATTAATTAAAAACTATTTAAAGTTATTAAAATTACTGTTAATTTAAATGTCTAAATGAGGAAGTAAAATATTTAGTTTAACATTCAGTGAGGAAATTTCTGTTTGAAACAGTAGCTATTTGGACGCTAAGGTTTTGGAATTGTTTGATGTTAAGAGATTTTAAGACTTTGCGAAATAATTGCTGTAGTGTTTGATTATACGAAGAAGACTAAATCAAGGTAAGATGACGTTTGCTATTATATCACAAATAATAATCAATATAATTATATTTTGCAGTATTTTGATCCCTCATCATTGGTAAACGTATAATAAATTATTCAATTAGCAATTTATTTTATTTTAAATTTACATAAACGAATTACAAAACCAAATAGTAAAATCTTTTTTTAGTGTTCGATCGTTTCCATACATTAAAAAGCCTTGTTCTAAAAACATTTGCGAAATGCTGTGGTAATGATTTTTGTTAAATAAATAAAATATTTATATATAATCTGAAATGAAGATAATGGAAATTGATAATGGATGAAGAGGTCATTTAATTTTAGATCTATTAGGATTCAAAAATTCCTTTCCTTTCAGCAGACTTTCATGAAATGATATGATAAGATAAAAATTTACAATTGTTAGCAATAATCAACAAATAAAAAATAATTTTCAAATTAAAACAAAATAATTTTTTTTATTTGAAGTTTAATCTCATATTTATAATACGTTTATTGTCTTTTACAGTTCGAATCAGACAATTGTGGAGATTGTAAATCTTGATTTCATTTTCAGTTCGAAAAAGAATTAGCTGCTGGTTTACTAAAGCGTGTTGAAATTTTCTATTTCAATTATTTACATTCGTTATTTATTCAGTTTAATCTACAATTTTAATAATTTAATATTTGCATAAATTTTAGTTTATTAAATTTATTTATTTATATTAATTATTATTATTATTATTTTATTATTGTTATCATTATTATAAAATATATAAATAAATAAGAGTATCAAAACATGTTTTGCAGTATATTTCAACAAATATATTGGAATCATCAGGTATTACACCAATTTATACTGGTGTCTTAATAAGGAGTCTTAATGGCAATAAGTTAAAATTTCTATAAAAAAGAAACATTAACCTGTAATAAAAATGAATAATTTTAATAAAATAAATATTAAATATGAGCCCGTATAGATGGTTTTCATAAATAAAAAATTCTAAAATGAAAATTAAGTCAATAATAATATATTTCAAGGAACATCACAATTTACCCGTGTGTACAATATTTTTGTTTTGACGGATCTATTACACCAAACAATACTGAGATACATTTTCTATAGTGGTGGTTAGTGTGTACATCAATTGGCCTTATTAACTGGACTCACCAATTTATTAAATTTCATTTTTCTAGAAATTTATTTTAGGCCTTTTTGAAATGGTATTCAGGTAAGATGTTTAATTTATAATAAATTTTAAGACTTGAATATTAAGTTCCTAAATATTACCTTTCAGGTTTTTTAGCAATTTTATGTAATCTATTTTTAAGTATTTTGGAATTATTTCGATATAATGTAAGTCAAATATATTTATAATTAGAATTAAAAAATTAAATCAATCATCAAAAATATGTATTTCAGGAAAATCGCCGAAAATGAATAAAATTCTTTTTTAAATTTTTTTATTCTTCTTTTTGGAGCTTTTTTTATGATCCTATAATTAATTTATGGTGAAATGGTAAATTATTTCCTCATTTTCATGACAATTTAACGTAGTTTCAGTGAAAATATACTTAAACAAATTTCAGCAATCTTTTTTTGTCTCAAAATTGTCTAAAAAAAGTTATTATAAAAATGTATCTCAGCGGCACATTTCTATGAATCGAAATTTTGTATGTGTTTTTAGTAAGTTTTGTGTTTTTGTGCAGTATTTAATTTTTCTATCACTTTTTAGATTTCAATAGTGTAAGATATATCTCATTGCACTATCAGCGTAAAATCAAAGTAAGTATGTATGTTTCTATAATGTAAAATTATTTATTTTTTTTCTTATATTATAGGAAACGTATCTGAGTGGTGTTTGGTGTATCATAAGTTGTATTGACGGTAAGACTTATGGTATTTTGTATGTGTGAGGTATTTTCAGCTGAGAATTGAATATTTCAATGATTTATTAAGATAATTTTAAATGATAAATAATAAACATAAGTTATAAAATAATAATTAAATTAAAAGAGATTTTATTAAACATAAATTTTAAATAAATATGTATTTTAAATTCGTTTTAATAGTAAATAAATACTATCTGTCTTTGTTTCTTCAATTCACTAAAAGAGGTGATAAACCTTCAATGGAAGGGGACTATTTTATTGTCGAAAATTCTCATTTTATATTTTTATTAAAATTGAAACTTGCAGCAAAGTCTTATCATATCTTTCACTTGTTATTATTTTTATTATATTATTAAAAAATTTTAAAATTTATTTATTAATTTCATACTAAAATTCCAAGCTAAATGATTAATTCTTCCCTTCATTAAACTGTCAAGAGTGACATTGATTAGCTGATTTAATGTCTCAAAAGTGAAATTAAATTAATTATCTAAAAGAATGAAATGTCTTTTGACATCCCAATTCAACTTCAACAATATTCCTAAAACTATTTTAAATGTAAGAAACTGAAAAACGTTTTGTTAAAATATTTTTTCTTCCGCAGATTTCTTAATTTTCAGCATATTAAATAAATTCATTAGTATGATAATATTTATAAAGTTTCATTGAAAACGATAGAAGAGTTAAAGAAATCATAGAAAATCATGTAATTATCAGGATCAGAAATAAATACAATAAAAGCGGCAGATAAATTTATTAGCAAATCCAATCTTGTGTAAGAAACTTTCTGCATTCAGATTATCAAGGAAAATATATAAACAATTAGGTGTTTCATTTACTTCTCTAATTATTATTATTATTATTATTATTATTATTATTATTATTATTATTATTATTATTATTATTATTATTATTATTATTATTATTATTATTATTATTATTATTATTATTATTATTATTATTATTATTATTATTATTATTATTATTATTATTATTATTATTATTATTATTATTATTATTATTATTTGTTTATCTACCTTCAAAATCTCTTTCTCTTTCCATTTTGAATAAGTATCTTCTAACCAACCTTTGCATTATTTCCTTATAGGATGTTTCCAAAGCCACCAAGTCCATATCCATGCATACCCGTTTTCGTCTTGTCTAAAATTAAATAATACTATTAAAATATTACTCATAATAGCAAATAGTATGTGAATAAAATAATCATTCAATTCAATTATTTAAGAAAAAATTTGTTGAAAACAATTTTGAATTTTTCTTATTTTTAACAAAATATTAAAAAATATTATAACTTTTTTTTTAAAATTCAACACTGATAAAAATTAAAAATATTATTAAAAATTTTAAATATTTTTTTCCTTCTGTATATATGAAAACTTTTCTCCCCTTCGATAAATGTAAAAATAAATAAAATTAAATGTAAAAATAAATAACTAAATCCAATTTATGATTTAATATTGTTTTTTAGAATAAATTAATTTTGACTTAATTATTTGCTTCTGAAAAAAATATTGAATAATTAAAATATCGAATTAACATAATCAAATTAAAAAAAACAAAATTAAGAATGTTTAACAGTTTTATATTTCAAGGTCACACCACTAAATGAAAACATAATATGTTACTGGTTATGGCCACGAAAAATAGTCGAACGTCAGAATATTAATAGATTTTGACGATTTTGTTTATTTTAAAAATAACGATTGTCTGAAAGAATGAAGATAAACGAAATTGTAAAATGTAAATGTTTTATAATTGATAATAAAATGTATAAAAATTACTTTGCTTAATTTCTTTAATTATTTATTCTTCATTAATATTTTGTTTAACTTCTAATTATTTTATGATTCTAGTAAATTATTTGTTGAATTTGTAATGAGTAACAAAAAATAGAAAATTAAATTCTCGTAAATTGTGTGCAAAACAATATAAACCCAAAATTAAAAAAAATTAATTAAGAATGTTAAAAATTGACAATAAATTATATTTATTGGAGAAATGGGTGTTGGTAGGTAACAAATAAATAAATAAATAGGAATATAATAGTTTTAGGTTGATCGGAATACTTAGACAATGTTATTTTACAAAAACAAATTTATTATTTAATGCCATTAAGAAAACAAATTTCTTGAGCTTTGCACACTGATGTCAAGCTCTTGAGGAGTAAATGAAGAAATAATTTAATTTTAAAGTTTTAGAGGTCTAGTAAAGATATTTTGGAAGTAAATTAAATTACATTGCTCAATGCACGCATATATAATTATTAGTAGCATGCTGTTAGAATTACAGAGTGGTTGCCGGTTCAATTTATATTTATCAAGAATAAAAATGCCTATACAAATTTGAGTTAATTTTGCGTTTGTGTATTTTCTTAGCAATCACAAAAAATGTCACGTGAGTATGATGTAAAACCCTTCAGTTTATAGTATAAATGGGGAACCTTTTCATTTCAAAAGGCCATATTCACTTATCTGATTTAACATAAGGCCGCAGTAAATAAAACGTTAACCCCCCTATAAACTATTTATTTTAATTCACATTATAAATTAGCCAAAACGCAATTTAAAATAATCTTTTATGAAAGAAATGATAAAGAAAACAGCAGAGATTTTTGAAATAATAAAGAAAATAGCACAGATTTTGAAATAATAAAGAAAATAGCACGGATTTTATTATATTTTTCTTTAAAACAAAAAAATAGCATAATTTTTCTTAAATATCAAAAAATGGCTCAATTTTTCTTAAAATCATAAAATTTCGTAATTTTGCTGAAAACCGAGGAGTATAACTACGAATAAATAAAAAGCATGTGAAGCGGCATATGCATCATAAACATTTTTTCTCGATCGCGTAAAGTGAAACCAAGCAAAAAATTACCAAAAAATAAAAAAATCGGTATTACTCAAAAGGCCGCACTAGAATAGCCAAAAGGCCGCATGCGGCCTTAAGGCCGCAGGTTCCCCAACTCTGGTTTATACTAATTTCAATTTGAAAATAGTGCGATTATTGTGAGACTTTTAAATTTTAAAAATTAAAATTATAAAATATATTGTATAAAATATTGAAAGTATTTTATGAATCTAAAGCGAAAATTCAAATTTATAAACTATAAAAATATTATTTGGAAATTTTTGTTTATTGATATTAAAAGTTAATTGCTTAGTAATTTCATAAATAAAATTTAATTGTAAAACAGTTATTATTATTATTACTTTATGTTATTAAACAAAATTTGATTGATTATTTAGTTTTATGGAAAATCAAATTGTAAATTTTATCGAAACTAATATTTATATTTATCTTTTGGTTTCATCTTTGATCTTTCTTTTAATTCAATACTTTTTATATTAATATTTGTAGGACTATAGATCAAGACAATATGTAATGTATGCGATATTTCAGCACAGTCTTTATCAAGTGTGGATTGTATGAAATATGATTTCTTGATGAGATATTGATTAAATCATTTTTACCCTTATAAAATCAGGTACTCCTTGAATTCCAAGTATTGAAATGTTGCCCATCATTTGCGAAGGTTTTTAAGAATCGAAAGGCATTGAGAAAACTATTTCGAGTAGGAATGACATTAAATGGAGCTGGAAGGGTGCTGCCGTTATCAATGTAATTTAACCACAATTTTGTTCGAGCGAATTTCCATTCAACATCGCAGTCTTTCTATGATGAGATTAATCATAAGGGAAAAATGTAATTTACTTGAATATCTTCAAATGAATGGCTCATCATGGCAATCAGCATGTTGACCAGAACAATTATGATAATGACGTGATATATTCCAAGTAGGAAGACTCCGACACCTTCTACTATCGAAGTGCTACTTGCTTCGTTTTCCACTCCATAAACTGGTTTGTCATGAACTTTGATTGGAAGGACAAAATAATAAAATTATAGAAATTTGTAATTTTATTTGTCAACTATTTACAATTAATTTTCATTTAAAACAAAACAATTAATATTCTTAAATTTAATTACTTTAACTTAAGTTTATATATTATAAGAACTTTTTTTCAAATTTTACCACTGATTTCTTTTCCATTGACATTGTATCTATTAAAAAAATCAGTAAATATATCGATGTTTTTGATATTCACGAATTTTCGTCACTGCCTTTTTCAAGTGAATTTGATCATTATTTATTAAATTTAAAACTTATTGTGAAAAAATAAATTTATTTTGTATTTTATATTAAATTTATATTTATATTTTATTTTATATTATATATATTATACTGATTCAAGCTTTTTAATAAATACTATATATATAGTTATTATATAAAAAAATTATTAAAATTTCCGTCATTTTTGGCGGTATAAAATTAATTTTCTTCATTTTTTTCATTTTACTTCTAGCATTAAATTACATAATTTATTTATATTAAAAATAGAATATAATACTATATTAAAATTTTTTCTTAAATTCTAATAATATAAATTATATTTATGATAATCTGTTCATGTATAAATAATTTCATTTTTATAAAAATTATTTTTATTTCTTACCCGGTGGATGTTTAATTGGAACTGAACTTAAACTGATTTGCCCAAACATTGACCAGAATAAAGTGTATAAAGTGTGTTTTAAACTGATTATATAATTTAAAATCATGAACTTTACAATAATCATTATTTACCCCTCAAATGCTTCAGTTGCAGGCATTTCTTTTGTTTCGTTGGCAGATTTGTCGTAAATGACAATTACCTGAGACCCATAATACCAAAATAAGTTGTAAAGACCAACCATAAAGGCAAATAGTACCTAATATTAAATAAATTGTAAAAGTTTAATTATTATTTCAAATATAATAAATATAAAAGTTTTGAAAATTTACAAAGGTATTTTCTTTTTGATACCTCTTGCTAACAAATTCAATCTAATATAGGCAGAAAAATGTCCACATAGCGCAATGCATGTATGTACACATTTACCAATGACAAACTGTCAGAACTATGAATCAAATTCACAAATCTTTTAGCACTCTATTAAATATACAAATGAGCGTATATTTTACCATCCTGTTTATAATCACAAAATATTTCACTTGAAATTATGTAAATAATCTGCACATTTCAGTCCAACAATAAAAGTGGTGATTTTATAATGTTATCTTCATCGAGGTCAAAGTTGTCTACTTCATTGAAACAAATCATGAATATTTAGCTGAAATACATCTTTGGAATTTCTGAAATATTTTATTCTGGTTTCATATTTATAATATATATTGGCTACCACAATATTTTGACTGCCTTTGATAAAGTTATGAATAATAAAAATAATGAGTCACTGAACTAAAACAGTTCATTATAACAGATTTTACAGTATACTGTAAATACTATTTCATATTGAAATGCCATAATTATAATATCATGTTAAATAATATATTAAGCACAGTGAGACCTTAAAATAATATAATTGTTGGGATGTTAATAGTTTTGTCGATATGAATTAGTTTTCAATCTAACTCCTCATGCTCAATGAATAAGTAAATAAGACTCCAATCCCAAAAAAATAACTTTATTTGCAACAAGATTGAATACACTTGATGTCACAGTTGACTCTTTCAGCGTAGACACCCTGTTTAATTCGCGTCTGTGTGCGCTTTTCTTTTCTTTGCTATTCGGAGTAGTGTGCGCACACAGACGCGAAGAGTTGGTAGGTTTTTTATTTTTAATGATCGATTTTGATTTTGGTAGAGTTGTAAATTGGATTGAGTTGTTTTTTGGAAGAAAATTTGTTTTAACTGAAGAGTTTTTGAATTTTGAGTTCTGTTCGATTTGATTTGGAATTTATGGAAATGGCAAGGTTGAATAGAACCCGCAGCAAAATGGAATTAGAAACTATTTGTAAAGACGATGTTATCAGATCTAGCAAATCTCTTAAAATTCTGGGCAATGGATTCTCTCTAATCACATTATCTCGAGACCGACAATTAGTTCAATCTGTACCTGGTGAATTGAATATGGATCAAACAAACTTGTTGAAATGTGCTCGAGATCAAAATGGCCGAATCGATATTGTTTTGTGTTCAGAAAGGAATGATATGAGATCAAATTTATGTGTAGCTACACAAAGACAGGTTCCAAATAAAATGATTGAGAAGAGTTCAGCTACGAGATTGTTTAATATTACTGACAGTACTGGAGGTATTATGACTGCTATGATCCCTGATTATCGATCTCAAGTATGTCGTGCACAAATGGAAGCAGCTCGATTTAGATATCAAAATGGATATGACAATAAAATGATTATGTGTGATGATTATTATTCTGATTATTATGAATTCGCGAATGAACATGGTAGCAGAGCGTGGTTAAGTTAATATGGATGAGAGATTGACACCGAAGTGTCAAGGGGGGGAGGATGTTTAATTCGCGTCTGTGTGCGCTTTTCTTTTCTTTGCTATTCGGAGTAGTGTGCGCACACAGACGCGAAGAGTTGGTAGGTTTTTTATTTTTAATGATCGATTTTGATTTTGGTAGAGTTGTAAATTGGATTGAGTTGTTTTTTGGAAGAAAATTTGTTTTAACTGAAGAGTTTTTGAATTTTGAGTTCTGTTCGATTTGATTTGGAATTTATGGAAATGGCAAGGTTGAATAGAACCCGCAGCAAAATGGAATTAGAAACTATTTGTAAAGACGATGTTATCAGATCTAGCAAATCTCTTAAAATTCTGGGCAATGGATTCTCTCTAATCACATTATCTCGAGACCGACAATTAGTTCAATCTGTACCTGGTGAATTGAATATGGATCAAACAAACTTGTTGAAATGTGCTCGAGATCAAAATGGCCGAATCGATATTGTTTTGTGTTCAGAAAGGAATGATATGAGATCAAATTTATGTGTAGCTACACAAAGACAGGTTCCAAATAAAATGATTGAGAAGAGTTCAGCTACGAGATTGTTTAATATTACTGACAGTACTGGAGGTATTATGACTGCTATGATCCCTGATTATCGATCTCAAGTATGTCGTGCACAAATGGAAGCAGCTCGATTTAGATATCAAAATGGATATGACAATAAAATGATTATGTGTGATGATTATTATTCTGATTATTATGAATTCGCGAATGAACACACCCTAATAATGTCACCCTTTTTAAAAATTAAAATACAATCTAATTCAATCTAATTTCTTTGATTTTACTTTCAACAGTTCCATGACTAATTTATACTACTTTTTACATTATTCGACCAACTGGCACTTTGTTTTGTTTGAATGTAATTTTATACTATTTCCCCATTAATTTTCCTTCTAATCCTGAATCGGAACTAGGCGACAAATTTATTGCCCCATTGGATTGATGCCCGGACAATTTATATAAATGTATGTGTCCATTAAGCTGACTTGCGTTAAAACTCAAATAATTAATCTGTTTATAGGATCCTCACCCTTTTATGAACCCCCGAAAAATATCGATTTTTTATTAATTTTTATTTTTTATATTTTGTATAATCCCAACATAATTATAAATTTGTATATTGGAAATGTATATTAATCTTGTGAATTAATGTTACATAAAGATTGTCTAAATCCCAAAGGTTATGTTTTACGTAATGTATGAGTGCATGTATCTGCTTAAGGTAATTATTTAATTTATTTCAAGCCATACTATTATTTTTGAAATTTAATAAAATTATGTCACCTAAATCTCCTAATAACAATTAACATATTTTTATAAATATCATATATTTTTGTGTACCTTCATAATTACCTCTTTAAATTTTCTCAAGTGTATTAAAATCAGTAACGACTATTTTTTAAATTAAAATAATATTTTAATCATTTTGAACAATTTTATATTTAATTTTGTATTCGCATCATATTAAAATTTGCCGAAATTATGAAAATAATTTAATTATTTTCTTGTTTTAAATGAGTTAAATTAAGCCAATGAAAACGCATTAAGTTTCTTAACCTGTGTCAATAAGTTTTTTCTTAATTGTTTCATTTTGTCAATGTTTAAATTTTCAGTAAAAAATTAATTGCAAAAATATTTACTGTATAAAGATCTTTGTTTAATAAACTTTTATTCAAAGTCGATTCTGTTGTATTTTAATGGAATAATTTTTCTTTTAATAATAAGTAATATGATAAAAAAAGTTTTTAACCAGTAGAAATAGAACCATGAATCTTGTGATATCAGCTAGCATTCGTATGAAAGATATTTGTAAAGGACCTAATACTTCAAAGGCCGGCATGAAATAAGTTGTTCTTGCAAATGTTATCACATTGGCAATGGCGAAGAGAATGTCGGAAACTATTTCCGGATCATCTGCCATCCAATTAAAGCGAGCTGACAAAAGATTTCAACGTAAAGTTAAAGTTTAAAATAAAAGTTATCTAACAAGGTTCCATAAAATATCTGTCTTCTGTCCTAATAGAAGATTCAATATGCGCTAAAAGTTTGTTGAATTTGTCAAACTTCCGAGAAAGCAAAGCTTCTTTAGTTATCTGTGTAGCATTGAAAACTCTATCAGCTTCTCTGACTCGTCGATCGACGATTATTCTGAGGGTGTATGAGGCCATATAAAAGTTTAACATTGCAAAATTGAGGATGTTATAAAAATTTCCAATATACAGTCGCAAACCTGAGAAATATACTTGTTTGATTTCGGATAGAAACATACCTAATAATAATAATGATAATAATAATAATAATAATAATAATAATAATAATAATAATAATAATAATAATAATAATAATAATAATAATAATAATAATAATAATAATAATAATAATAATAATAATAATAATAATAATAGTAACCTGCAACCCATAAAACTATGCATATTTGTACATGTGTTATCACCGTATTGGCGGGTCTTAGTTTTTCCTTCATTAAAATGTCTACTTTGTCGACATATTGACTGTCAGAAACTGTCAGCAAGTTTTCTGTTGATCGGACTAAATCATTTTTTTCTTCTAATCGAAAAGTTGCAGCTGATAAAAAAATGAGAAAAAGAAAATGGGAAATAACATGAGTGGCAAATTTCAATGACGGGCATCTCATTGCACGAGCTATCTTAAAATAAAATGTTTGATTATTTAAGTTTTTTTAAAAATTAATAAATTAAATGAAAAATTTGATTTCATTTAAAGAATCAAATGGAATTTTAACATTAATCTCAATTTGACAAATTTTTTTTAATTAATAAACTTTGTTTACAACGGAATTTCGATTTTAAATTGCATATCTTTCTAATTGTGTAAAATATGACTATGTACATTCTATTTTATTATTTCAAAAAATAAACAAAATGTTTTTGTTATATGATCTTGAGTTAAATGAAGATGACTTAGAAAAGTATTTGTAAAACATTGGATATTTGTACTATTAAAATTAAAAAAGAAAGTTTTCTTGAAAATAAAAAATTAAATAAACATAGCAGAGATTTAATTATTAAAAGATCCACACAAAAATACTTATTACGATATATTGTGGCAGTTTTCTTGTGATCATTAGGTAGGATAGAAAAAACTATAGATATTGAGATTTAATTGTATTTTGCAACCAAATGACAAAATTTTATTATATTAAAATATTTTTCAATTCAATTTAAATTAATAATTATTTTTAAATTAAACTATTTTTAAAAAGATTTATTCACATGCATTTTAATATTTTTTTAATATTTTTTTAAAATTTTTTTATATTTTTTAAAATTTTTAAAGCAAAATTATTTAACCTAATAATTTAACCATTCAATACTTTTAAAAAATATCAATCCACATGCTCTCAATTTATTAACTAAATTATTTCAAAAAACATTCAAAATACAAGTATTCACAGCATTTTGTCCATTAACCTTTGGATCAAATGACTTTATTAACAAAGCTTCACATATTACATGTTGCCTATAATTATTAAAAGTTTTTAAATCAGACATGACTATTGTTCTCATACAACCTTATTGTGTTTACTAATGTTGGTCGATCCCTTCGATCGACAATGTTCAAGAACATGAGTACAGACTATATCTGTCATTTTTATTTCTTTTTAATTTTAACAAATTTTGATTTTAGAACTCTCATTTATGAGTTCTTTTGTGAGTTTTAGTTACTAGTTTCCTGTGAAATACTAGTTTTCTTAGTAAAATTATACAATGAAACATTTTTAATTTCTTTCAAATCCAAGTTAGCGTACAAAGAAAAACAAACCTTTCTTAAATCTATTTTTAATACTATAAAGTTTTGCAAGAGTTATTGGAAGTTTAAGAATCCATCGCGGACGTTAAATCACACGTGCTGTTCCATATATTATCTTTAGTTTTAGATGTGTTTGCAAGAGCTTATTAAAAGTGATGAAAATACCTTTGCTGGAACTCTAATAATGTTTGAAAAGTTGCAAAACTTTATACTCACAAATGATTTTGGAACTATAATGTACATTAGGCAAAAGATGGGAAACAGTGGAGTTGCTAGAATGGATAGGCTAATCTTTTTCATGAGGCTCCATGACTGAAGAAATGCAGTATCTGGCCCATACCAAATGCTTGTTAGGTATTGTTGACAATTTGGGTGAGCAACAAACTATAAAACTATTAAACAAGAATTAATAATAAAACAATTTACTTTTTTTTCTTCATATCGAATAGCTAGTCGTAAGCGACCCAAAGGATCTCGAATATTTGTACTGTCTTCGAGACAATCGGAAATCACAGCTTCAACCTCTTGGGTACCACGACAAAGATCCATCATTTGGCATGCAAAATTCATACATTGTTCTACTAGCATCAAGTATTCAATCTGAAAAAGAAAATTATGATAAAACTTTGTCAAAAAGAATTTCATCATTTTACTTTAAACTCCTTTTCAACTTCAGCAAGTTTCATCATTTCTTGTCTCAGTTCAAAAGTTGTCATTATTGGATCTGGACTACTCAGCGCCATAAATGCTGGACTTGCCAATGCTCGATAAGCATTGAGCCTTGATCTTGATCGTTTCAAAGAATCATAATCTTGCTTGACTTGACAATCACTACACTGACAGGATATCGAATGAGGTCGTTCTATGATATGCTGTCTGGACAGAAACATCTGAATCATTTCATGATTATTGTAATGAGCTGCCAAAATTAATGGAGTAATATCAGGAGAAAATTGACTCTTTTCTGTTGTTCGAAAAAAAGCATTGTTGAAATCAATCCGGCGTATTTGATCTTCTTTTGCCATGAAGTTTGGATGTTCTATTATAAGTCTTTCGATTTTAGTGTGACCTTTACTGATGGCATGTAAAAGAGCCTCTTCAATGCATTCAAAATTTAATTTGTCCAATAAAAGTTCGATAATTTCCGCATTTTCAGAATCAACAGCAAGATGTAAAGAATTTCTGCCCATATAGTCAACGCAATTGACGTTGAGCTTTTCACTATCAGAGCTGTCAAGAAACATTCGGAGAACGCCTGCATCACCAAGAGCTGCAGCGTTAAGATATACTCTCTCCTCGTCTGTCAACTAAATTTTAATTTAATTTAATTAATAATATTTGTAAAATATTCTATTTGTTTAACAATAAAAGGTATCAATTTTATTCTCATTTGCAATTCTCTTTTTCTTGTAACAATTAATAAAATTATTATAGAACGTTTACAAGGTTTTAACCACAATAATGCTTTTTAACCTTTTCTATCAAGGTTACAAATTATTTTAAAGAAGATTTTGATAAAACTTCCGGAGAAAATCTTATTTTTTGTTTTCATATAGGAGGGCGATCCTGGAAAACTCAAACTTATGTACACTTTATTAGTTCTAGGAAATCCTTTTTACTAAATATATGTTGTTGAAAATCGTATTGGCAAAATCTTCCTTGGAGAATACAACATTTTCAATTGTATTTTTATTTGACACTTCTTTTAGAAAATGCACTATGAGAATGAAAAGATTTAGAACCACATAGGTTTTGTGAAATGAAATAATTATCACAAACCAACGGACTTGACTAATGTTTGTTAAAGGTTGTACCTAAAATTAGTGTAGACTACCATAAATTATCTAACAGCTGTTTGCGAAAAAGGAAATGAAACATTAAATTAATATAATTAGACACTAAAATGGCAAATAAAAGAAATATATTTCAAAGAAATTATCCTCATAATCGATGTCAACAGTTATATACAGAAATAATAACGGTATAATGGTAGATTTAATGAATTAATTTAATAATCTCAATAAATTGGTTTCTGATCGACTGTTAATTGTATGGATTGTGATTTAATCACCAATGCCTCACAAAAAATTCTTTCCTACTTATTAATAAAGTTTTTATATGAAATTTTAAAATCTTTTAAGTCAGCTGCCCCTTTACACATTTTTCTATGCTCAATAATGTGATTCATGCATTTAAATCACTTATGTTCTTGAACTCATGTGTGAGACGACAAGAAGTCCCTCTAGTGTATGTGGTATTGCACCCATTACATCAAATCCTATACACTAGATCAGACACTAAACCAATTAAGGATTGAGATTTATTCCTAAACATATTTAGTGATTTTAAAGATTTTGACACTATTTTACATATGTTAGCATTACCTAACGATTTCATGCCCAAAACCTTAAAACCTTTAAAACCCTCCAAATAATAACTAAAACGTAAGATTTAAAATGTTGACCAACAAAAATGAACTATAATTTTCATTGTTTTCATAATTAAAAGGCGATCAACGGTTTCCTTATTCAATTTTCACTTTAAATATCCATTTTCATTCAAAAGATAAAAGAGCTTATCTATAATTTTACTATATTTTGACCACGATTTAAAAATCAAACTCTTAATTATATTTTTATTATATTCAGAAAAATATGTAAAGAGACAACTGACTTAAAAGATTTTATATAAAAACTTTAATAATAATTTGGAAAGAAATTTATGTGAGACATTGGTGATGAAATCACAATCCAACATTCGATCGGCAACGAATTTATTGAGATTATTTAATTAACTTATTAAACCATAATTATTACATCAATATTATTTTTGCATATAACATTTGATATAGATTATGATAGCAAACTGATTATGAAGATAATTTCCTTGAAATATATTTCAATATTTTGGTGTTTTAATGTTTTATTAAAAATTATCCCTCATTTTTTTTTATATTTAATATAATGAAATTTAACTAATTTAAAGGAAATGGTGAGAAAATTAAAACAAAATATCATTAAAATTTTAATTGAAATTCAACTAATTGAGAGAATTGAATTTAGTAATATGATATTTCAATAAGAAATTCTTTGTTTAAACGCTTAAAATATATTAGAAATACATTAATAAAACTATAGATGCCCAAATATGGTAATTTGAGATAAAAATTATAAAGAAAATATAAATTAATTAATTGAAATTATTTCTCAATTAATTTATATTTTAATGTCATTCTATTATTATTATTATTATTATTATTATTATTATTATTATTATTATTATTATTATTATTATTATTATTATTATTATTATTATTATTATTATTATTATTATTATTATTATTATTATTATTATTATTATTATTATTATTATTATTATTATTATTATTATTATTAAATTATTATTATTAAAATTATTACAATTTTCTTTTTTTTCGATTTGAAATATATTTTTTATATTTTTAAGGAAATTTTTTTTAAAAATTGGTTGTGCTGAATTAATCATAAGCTGACAGTAGATAATTCCCAAAATATCAAAAACCGTGTATGAACCAATACAAGTCAATTTATGCTGACAGAATCCCTGATTGTATTCCTACTAATAGTTTTACATAATTAATCCAAAAACAAAAGAATTTCCACTGAAAATTAATCGAAATTCCTTGTAGAATTGCTAAAGTTTTCAGTTTGTAGCAAAAATTTCAAGTTGAATTTAATAAAACAAATCAGTTAAAATGAGTTTAAAATTACATTTTGCTTGTTTTTTATGAAAATGGCCATATTCTATTGAAAACAATTATTTTGAGTTTTGATTTTTGTTTTAATTAATTTTTACATTTTAATTTTATTATAATATTTTTATAAAACTTTAAAGTTGTTTTTAATGAATGTTTTTAAATTGTGATGAAAAAGAAAAAATTGTTATTTTATGTTTTATTTATTTTATATTATTAGTCTTGAATTTTTATTACTTCCAAGAAAGGTAAATTATAAATCTTTTGTTCGATAAATGTAAACTATACTAAGATTTTATATTTTGAAATGTGAAATATAATAAAAAATACTCAGACATAAATACGGAAAAAGATGATCTTAAGATTATAGATTTAACCTTATTAAGTCAAGGATTCCCAACCTTGAGTACGTATACCACTACCGATACGCGGACAAGCTGCAACCGGTACGCAAATGATTTTACAATTTTAAACAAGAATCTAATAAAAATAAAAAAAATTAATATTGAGCTTTTTCTGGACATTGAATAAGATCTTCGCCTTAAACTGGTAAAAATTGAGCCCTAGATTACTTTTTAATTAATAATAAACAGGCCCAACCTTGTCACTATTTATATATGTATATATATATCCTTATTACAAATGTTCTCATTGCATTTCATTCCCCATTTCAAAATTTTTGGTCTATCGGTACGTCATCAAATTGTTTACAACATACAGGTACGGTACTATAAAAGGATAGGGAATCCCTGCCATAAATAATCATTTCGTATTTATATATATACGTGGTGAACCCAATAAGTATTTAGACTTGACAAAAAATAATTACTTGATAAAATAGATATTGAAAAGGAATATACTTAAATATGTATATGTAATATAAAGTGTTTTTGTTTTTTAAGTTATTTCTTTAGAAAAGAAATAACAGGAAATGAGAGATATCATTGAATTTTGAAGCGTTATAAAGTTTTGAAGAAACCTAGTAGCCAAGAAATTATTGGACAACTGCAAGATGTTTAGAAGAGTGCCGGCCCTTGTATAGCAACTATTTACAACTGGATTTACAATCTGCAGACCTTTCAAAGTTGGAAATGAGAAGAGAGAAATGCTGGATTACCGTGGTATTGTAGCAAGACACTTAACACAACGTTTAAACACCTCCAAAAGTATATGTTGCACAATTTTCTAAATGAAATGCGCATGAGGAAACTGTCTTCACGAGTAACAAAGGTGATTTCAATGTTGTCAGAAAAGTTTGGAAATCTTTGAAGAAATTGGTGATGCCTTTCTGAAACTGATAATCACAGAAGATGAAGCACCTCTGAGCCTATACATACATGAAACTGTGAATCGGCCAAAAAGAATATGAGAGGAGAAACCATTACACCTAAAAAAATATTTCTGATGTTTGCAATCTTTTGGAACATGAGAGGCTTTCTTAAAATATATTTCTCTGCATCAAATGTCAAAATCATTAGTGATTATTATGTAGAAGTGGTAAAGTCAGTAAGAAGAAAGAGACAGTGAAGAGGGAATAATAAGCTTTGGCTATTGCTTGACAATACCTCAATCCACACCTTGTCACTGGAGCATCACCCACCACACATGCCAGATCTCACCCCCAGTGGTTTTCACCACTTTCGATAACGGAGGATTTGCGAGGAAAATTCTTTTATTACGTCACGGACATACTGATTTCATACCCCAAAAATCTTTTATGACAATGCAATTTTGACTTGGTATCATGACGACGAAAATGCGCGGAAGTTATTAAAGCACACATAGCAAAATAAACCTTTACCTGTTTGCTTGTTTGTTGCTGAGAGTTTGAATATATTTGATTAATTACTGATAAACAACATACGTTATTTTATTGCCACCTTGGCGCAACAGTTTGTTATATTTTATATTTATTCTTTAGCTGGATCCGCTGATCTAAGGCCTGCCAGTGGAGGTGCGATGTAGGAGAGACGATTCAAATTTCTACTTCTCACAGTATACCACAGTCATCAAGACAGAAGCTACGAGTCGATATACCAATGTAAACAACCTTGGCCCATATTATCATGTTAATCAAAAAAGTGCACTGTGGGCATTCCAAGATTATAATGCATCACCCAAGTAATACTAAGCATGATAAGAATAGCCTCTAAAGCCGCTAAAGGTGATTCGTTCAGGTATATCCTATCGCAAATGCGTAATGTTAAGTAATTATAATTATCTCTCTCTACATGTGACCGTTTCATTAGAACCTTCACAAATAATTTTTTAGATTCCCCCTTCATTTTGAAGGTTGACACGTAGTTTATATATAATAAAAACATTTGATAAAATATGGAATAACATCGTATTTTTAATAGAAAAAACGAAGGAAAGGAAAATTTTCAATTTGAATTAGAAAATGTAAAAATTTGGTTTCAAAGAAAAAAACATTAATTTCCACTTGATAAAGTTTTCAATTAAAAAAATAGGATTGCATCAATTATTAGGGAGAATTTCACAAATTTTAATGCTTGTTATGAAAATGAGATATCCCAATTATAAAATTTTTAGATAGCAGCCTTAGTCAATATTTAAATACTGAATTAATAAGGAAAATAAATCGCTCAAGGATATTTCTTGATGTGTTGAATTCGTCAGATTCTTTTTCATATCTCCATGATTTTTTATCTTTTTCCTATAAACTGATTATTATTTTTATTATTTTTATTATTATTATGATAGTTATTATTATTATAATTATAATAATAATTATTATTATTACTATTATTATTATGATAATTATTATTATTATTATTATTTAAATAAAAACGGTAAAGATTTTATTAATAAAAATCGCCATTCGTACATCTTTTTCACTATATAATTCGATAGCATCACTTCCACTTTTAAAAATTCAGTAAAAGGTGTAGATAAATTAGATGAATTACTGGTGAAGAATGGCTACTCAAAACGGTTTTTATTGTTAACGTTGAAAGAGATTGTTGATAAATGTATGAATAATGTTAAGGATTGTAGTATGAATGAATGTAAATTGACTGATATGTTGAATGATGTAGTGAATATGAGTATTGATACTAACAAACAAGATGAGCCAAAATATACGATGGTATTGACGTATTCTGAAGGATATAAAGATTTCAAAAGAAAGATTGGTAAACAACTGGGTACATTGAATTATAGAATTGTTTTAAAATCGTGCAAAGTACGTAGTATTTTTGTTAGTAAATCTCAAACGCCGGTTGGATTGTGTTCGGATCTCGTTTATCAATTCACATGTAATGGCTGTAATGCCATATACATTGGAGAGACTTTCCGTCATCTCTGTACTCGAGTCCAAGAACACTGTCGACCGAAGGGAGTGTCCAATATTAAGGATCACAATAAAGTCTGTATGAGAGTATTAGCAATGTCTGATTTTAAAATCTTATCAAAAAATTTGATAATTGTTTTGAGCGTGTGATATGTGAAGTATTATTGATAAGAACTTTTAATCCTAAAATCAATGTGCAGAATGCAGTGAATACGTATGTGTTGAATGTTTTTAATTAAGTTTTTGCATGTTGATGTATATTAATAGTAGTTATGTTAAATAATTAAAAAAATAATTAAAATAATATTTTTAAATAATTTTAAAAGTTTAAATATAATTGATTATTGAAAATTATTTTTAAAAAATAATTGTTTAAAATTTTTATTTATAATTTAAAATTTATAGATTTTATAATTTGTTTATATATTATCAATATAGTATAGTTATTCATCCGTCGTGAATGTAGGTAACCTGATGATGATAGTGATGGTATCGAAATATATAGTGAAAAAGATGTCCGAATGGCGATTATTATGATTATTATTTTCATTATTATTATATAGAATATATATAATGAATTTATATAGAAATAAAAAAACTACATACTCGAAATTCTTCGAAGTTTGTAAATAATGATCCGGCAGTTTTTTTCGGATTATGATTCGTTTTCTGCAAATCGGTCATACTGACTTTGAAATGTGGAAATACGCTAAATTTAATTATATATAATTAAAATTTTATAAACTTTTATAAAAAATATGAAATGAAAATTTTGATTTTATTTAATTTTAATGACCATGATAATTTTTGAAATTCTCAATTACTAGAGGGTCTTAATTATTTTATTTTTACAAAAATTTAAATTGTAAAACATATGAAAATAAAAATGAATTACTAATTTTATTTAAAATTTTTTTAAATAATTAATAAATTTTTTTATTGGGATTTTTATATAATTGATAATCGCGTTGAAATTTATTTCATTATTACATCATTGTATTTCAAATGAGCATTCTTATTTGATGAAATGTAATAAATTGTATCATAAAATAATAATAAAAATTATTGAAATCATTTATTTTCTTCACTTTTGATCTGGCAAAATTTTTTATCCTTTTTTTCGACTAAATCAATTTTTTCAATTTTACATATTTTTATATATTTAATTATAAAATATTTATCCATAGTGGAAAAGTAAGTGAAGATTATTGAAATAATATTATCCCATATAAATAGGATGAAATTATGTAATATACCTATTGAAATTTGTAAGCTAGATTAATAACCGATAAGGGAAAAGTAAGGAAAGGCACTAAAATTGGAGAGAAAATTTTAACGAAAACTTGAACAAAGAGAATAGACAAAGTCATAAAAGAATTAATAATAAAAAAGAGAAAATACTCAGTCTTTATAGAAAACCTCTTAGATATAGTTCTCAGAATTAAAACAGAATGTTAAACTTGGAATTCAATCCATTGTAAATCTTTTAGTTAAAGTTTAAACAACATTGGGAAGCTGTAAGGTTTTCGAGTTGTCCAAATATTTCGCTAGATAAAACGAATAAAAATATACAGTTGATAATTGATTATAAAATTATTATGTGATATTTATATAATATTTTTTCATGCATAAAATGTAGTTAAATTAACTATTTAACACATTTTTAAAAGACGTATCAAAATGCTTTTGATAAGTGTTATTGTTTGACATTTATAAGAAAATCCAGAGATTTAAAGATCTATTTTACCACAACTTTTCCTTATTTAAACAAAATTATTTTTGTTAAAATACTTTGTGATTAATGTTTATAATCGCAACAGTTATCCCCTCCGAATTCGACTACCATACTGGTTTTAGACGATCCACTGATACATTCTTCCCATTTGATAGCTTGAAATATTTTAGCTGCTTTCTAATAAGCGAAAGGGAACTATATATGGAGCTTCTAGTAATTTCCGTACATATTTTCTTATGCACATAAATCCACAGTCCATAATAAATGTTAGGATCGTCATACTGTTTTGCAATGGTCTTTCAAGTAATCTGTCAAAATTTATTTTTATTGAAATAGTGATGCTTCTTTAGGGAATTGAACATAACTCCTGGTACTGCAAGATCACAGCCAAATGCTTAATGTGCAGGAGAATAACCTGTTGAATCTTGGCTGTTTCTTATCGTTAGCATTACCCGTGGCAAACCGTCAATCCATCTTTTATTTGTTTTATCCTTTGAAGCCATGATTTGAGATTTTAGTGGTCGATGGAATCTTTCTACCTTTTCAATTCAATATCGGTAAATCCATACTTCATTAGTGATTTCCCATGGTTTCTGAATCTATATTTTTAATGGCTAATTCCTCAAGCCATGATGTCTGTCTATCAATAATTGTTAGTAGATAGGACTTACCGTTACTTGCTGGTAGAGGTCCAACAATATCTATGTGGAGACTATGAAACCGATGATATGACGATATATTTTTGATTTGGAGCAGGAATCGCATTGCTGACACCACATTTGGATGTCCTTTGTCAACTGTGCTAGGCGTATGAAATCAACATCAATATCTTGGTCATTCGTATTCCTATATGAGCGACATCGTGAATGATTTGAAAGGCTTGTCTTCTGAGACTTGGTGGTAAAATTAATTTCTCATTTTTCATTAATGGTTCATCTTTTTCATACTTCATTTCTTGTTTCTGTTTTTGCAATATCTCTTCATTCATCTATGGGTAAGTGTCTTCTGAAACTACTTGGACGTCTGTTTTAGAAAGTCCATCGGCAACTTGGTTTTTATTCTCAGGACAGTAGATTACCTAGCACTGAAATTCGTGAATACGTTGGAGATGTTTCCACTGTCTGTTGATTGAATCTTTCAGTTGTCCTTGGGTAATCGGTTTTTAATCCGTCTGCATCACGAATTCAGTGGCTTCAAGGTAATGGTGGAAGTGCTTGCAAGCTTTGTATATTGCGATGAATTCTCTGTCGTATCTAAAATTTGTTCCCGTTAACAATTTGCTAAAGAATGATATTGGTCGCCCGTTTTACTCCAGTACTGTTCCAATACCTGATCCTGATGCATCTCTTAAAATGGTAGGTTCCGATCCATAGAATAACGCGAATTCAGTTGCCCAATGTAATATCTGTTTAGGTTCCTCAAAATATTTCAAACCTCCTGTCCAAATTATCTTTTTTGATTTAGAATTTATAAGCTTATATAACAATTCTAGTTTATTCACTTCCTTTGCAATTAATTTTAAATGCTTATTATGCTCTTTATTTGTGTCTGACGTAATAATTGCAACATCCAAGTATGCCCTTGGAATGTAAAAATTCGTAATATTGCATCAATTGTTCTTTGAAAGGTTGATGAGTCATTTCATAATCCAAATGGCATCTAAAGGAATTCATACATACCAAACGGAATAGTTATTGCTTTTTTTGGAATGTCACATTCGTTCATTGGAATTTATAAATACACTGTCTCAAGATCGATAGTGGGAAAGTATTTTTTATTTCGCACAATCTGCAATATACCTTCAATTTTGGGAATTGGATATCTATCAGGAATGCTTGCAGTGTTCAAATTTCTGTAATCACCAAAAAATCTGTATTTTCCGTTTTGATTCACTACAACTAATGGCGAAGAAATTGAAGAATTGGATAAAATCTGCATTTTCCAGTGTCTACCATTTTGTTAAACCAAGCTTTTAATTTGTCTCCATATAACCAACTTGCTGGAAATGATCTGATGATATCATTTATAACAATTTCGTGTTGTATTTTTATCTTAGTGCTACATTATGGTTTGTTGAAATAACCCATCAGGTTATTATCAACTATCAAATTAATCAAAACTCTTTTCAAATAGTAATCGATTAAATCGTGATGTGCTTGTAGAAATTCTGCACCAAGAATAGGATATGATACATCGTAAACATGGAAAAGCCAATTAATTGATTAGTTATCGATTCGTAATCAATTTTGCCATTTCCATAACATTTTATTAGAGTACTTTTCGCATATGAAAGTCGAGTAGAGCACGGAATTTCTGGCTTGAAAAACTAATGAGGCAGGCATGAAAAAGATGCTCCTGTGTCCACTAAAAACTTATCTTTATTATTGAAAATAAAAATAAAACCACTTTGGAATACACGCTTCAATGGTGGTTAATTTCGGAGCGTCTTTCCATTTCCCGGAATATATAATGCACATCGGGATCCATCTTTCAATTTGTCGCATTTTCTGGTGATTTTACTATATTTAGTGTGATAGAAACAAAGGACATTCAATTTCTTTGGACCTTCGTTTAAATAGAATATTTCATTTTAATTCCGTAATTTCATCCATTAAAGCCTGAATTTTGAAGTTGTCGTTTGAATATTTGATTTCATTTCCCATGGCTGTCATCATGCCATCAGCAATTAAAGCAAACTCATTCGTAAGTTTTTCTTGATAACTTGTGATTATGAACTTCACATCCTTTGGGAGGATTACAATAAGGTTATGTTGCAATAACCGTTGGTCTGTTATTTGAGCTTCTCTGAACGCTGTGGTAATTGTCTAAAGAAGTTGTGAGGGTTTTAAGTCATCTAGACTAAATTTTCCAAGTGGATAATCAATGCATTTCGTTAATGGCTTGGCAAAATTCTGCATGATAATTACTTTGATACATTGGTAGGATTCATTAACTGTCTCTGGAATAATTATCACGACATCTTCGGGAAGATAAGCTATAATTTAGTTGAATCATTCGATATCTTAAACAACTTGAATTGAGATTCTAGTTGTCTGAACCATATAGTTGGATTATTTTTGTAGAAGGAGCACGGTTTGATTGAAACTCGCCGAATAGCGTCTTCTGGTATTTGTTCAATCGCTGCGTGGTCGCCAATGTTATAGATTGAAATTTATAAAATAAATCCAGCAATTTAAAAATCTATTTTACCACAACTTTTCCTTATTTAAACAAAATTACTTTTTGTTAAAATACTTTATAATTAATGTTATAATCACAACAATAAGTAATCAAAATTGCAAAAAATAATAAATAAAGTTCTTATAAACAATATAAATTGCTATTTAAAAAAAATAAAATATATTCCAAAAACATGGTAGACAGACATTTTGATTAAACTACTTTTAATCTAATATAATAAAATAAAATAGTGTAATAATATTATGATTCAATAATTCAAATAAATATCTTCAATGCAATCAATTCATTTCGATAACAATCCAATCAGCAATAAAACTATTAAAAGTATTTATTTGATTTATTGAGTCTTAAAATGTAAATATATAATTTGGTATTAATTTCATATTATATTTATGATTTTAGCAGGAAACCATATTTTCATAATAATAATAATAATAATAATAATAATAATAATAATAATAATAATAATAATAATAATAATAAGAAGAAGAAGAAGAAGAAGAAGAAGAAGAAGAAGAAGAAGAAGAATATTAATAATAATAATAATTATTATTATATTCCCAATGCAAATATAACAATATAAATCTAAATTTGATTGAAGATGTTTGAGAATTAACAAAATAATTTCCAATTGTGAATTATTGGGGGATTTATATCATTTTCCAAAACAACACAGAATTTTCACAGTGGTAAACAGAAAATTTTCCTGTGAAAATATAAATAGGAATTTTCATTCGAATTTCTTCAATATCGGGAAATTAATTTCAAAAGCCAAATAAAAAATTAGAAATCGTTAATTAAACGAGTTAGTTATAATTTCAATTTTTTACTTTAATTTCTGATTTCTCAAGTAAAATAATCGATTTTTGTTGTTTTAATTAATAAAATTTAGAGAATTATAACAGTTTGGAATAACGTAAAATAATTACATAATACAATAAAATAATTAATTTTTTGTTCACCTTTGATCTGTTTTTATTTTATTTTAAAATTTTAAATAAATATAAATTGATCTATAGCTTTAATAAAAATAAATAAAATTTTTAAAGTGCATAATACAGTTTTAGAACAATATTTCCCTACTATTTGTTGAATGTATATAATTCAACGTTTATATTATAAAATCAACAAATAAATTAAAATCTACCTTTTAAGTAACAATTTAAAAATTGATGTATGTAAATTTTAAAAAAATTAATTATATTCAAACAACGTAAATGATTTGATAAATAATTATAAATTTTTAAAATTTTGTTCTCTGGAGAGAATATGATTTTATTAGGATAATTTTTTAAAAATGTAAGAAACATATTTATATATTGATTTTTAAAATTTTCAAGTGTCATTGAGATCACAAGTAAATCACTCAAATTTTATTTTTCTTCCTATTTGGCATATAACTTTTTACTATTAAAATTTGTAAGGGCCCAATAAATTTAAATTTATTTTAAATTAACAATTTTGAATATTAAAAATGTAAATGACATGATAAGCCTTTAATAAAAAAACGTATTAAGTGAGAAAAATTTTGATTGTAATCGAAAGTTTTCTCTCACTTAATTCATAATTTACAACAAGGACTTATCTCACCATTTAATTGTCACTTAATTTATACTGCTACCAAGAAACCTTAATTCAATAATTTGGATTATTATTAGTAAAATTTATTGTGTGAGATGTTTTAGATTAAATCAAAATCAACAATTATTCAATTAATAACGAATTTATTGAAATTATTTAAATGAAATTATTAAATTTAAGGATATGATGAAATTAATAAAATTAAAATCCAGGAAGATCCGGTGGATAAAAGTGACATCAAAGCCATCATATTTCTACTGAATGATTTAGTATTTCAGTCGAATTATTCTTTTCTACTGGATTGCTCACCTACTTCAATTACAGTTGAAAGAAGTTTTTTCATGTTAAAAATGCTTTTAGCAAATGACAGAAATTTTAGCGTAGAAAATATTATTAAATATTTTACCTTTTATTTTTATGCGTCGCCATATAAAAAAACAGCCTAAAAAATAATGAGAAATTTCTTGATTATATGGTCGAGTAATTTGTGCTCTAAATATAAGTTAAATTAAGATTAGTCTTAAATTTTTATACTTGCAACTTTTGCAACTTTTGTGTTTCGGCCGATCTGTAGTGTGAATCGTTCAGTGTGCTGATTTGAATTGTGTATTTTGTTCTTTGATTACTTATTGTTGTGCTCGCGTATAAAGATATAAAGATATGCATTTTATGAAATATCGTAGCAATTCATTAACGTGTCTGGGAATTCCAGTTCAATATATAATCAACAAGAACATTTGGGGTTGCCCTAATTATCACTGAATCGACCAAAATCACGAACATAAGAAAATTAAATGTTTTTGAAAAAATCCTGTTCAAAATCCCCAACCGAAGACACAATTACATTGACTAAATTATACAGGGCAATTTATTTATTCAATTTGCGCCAACCAGAGAAAATTACATTTTACGTGTATAACCAAAAATATTGTATAATTATTAATTATTTTACTTTCTATTAACTAAATTAAAATAGAAATATCTTTTTTGGATAAATGAATATTTTTTGTGCTTATCATTTCAAAAATTACTTTGACAGCTAATCCGAAGTGTTTTTCCCATAGAACCTTAAGACTTGAACAAAGATTCAAAATAAATTTCTTGATAACTGTGTCAATACTTTCCAATAATCTTTAGAAACCACGAGATCACAATCTTGATAAATCATATTTCCAATAGTTAAAATTAAATTCGAAAAACCGGAAGATTACAAAAAAAATATTTAAAATTGAAAAAACTACCATTTTAAATAAATAATTTTGAAAGTTCAGAAAACCTCATCTAAAGAAAGATCCAACAAACTATTCCAATACCCACTCAATTTAAATGCATCAAAATTCAAATATACACACACACCCGTTTGCATGGAATAAAAGCTTTTATAATATTTAAAAAAATCAATAAACTTATATTATTGAAACACACAAACTTATCTGTGTCTAAAATTTTAATGTTTCATGGAATATATTGGGTTGTTCGGTCTAGCTCATTCCTGTTCATATTAACCTTGAATGTGAAAAATACGAACGAATATATGTTACAACCCAATATTTATATGGAAATTGGAAAGTTTAAATAAATTGAACACATAAACACAACACATAGTAAAATATGTAATTTTAAAGTTCGATATGTAGAAATTTTATATGGAATAAAAGATTTTTAAATTTTTGTTTTTAAAAAAGTGGTCGAGCTTAATTTTTTTTAAATATGAGTTGTCAAGAAAATAAAGAGAAATTTTCATTTTAAGCAGTTAGTATGAATAACATTTATCATTATAACTTACAAATTTGGAGAGAAAATTTTTAAAAATTTTTAAAAAGACCTGAAGACATTATTCAATGAATACTCGTCATTTTTGTCCAAAATGGATAAATAAAATTAAAATATGTAGCTAATAATTTAACAATATCAAATTTATGTTAAAAATTATTAAGACTCACTTTAATTTGTAAATAATCCAAAAAATAAATTCTTAAATTGAATGAAAATAATTGATGACAAATTATGAGTCATCTATAGATTTGCACACTAACCTGTATTATAAAAGTTTTTATTCCAACCAAGCGGGTGTACAAACAAACATACATACACACAAATAAACATCTCCCTAATTGGAAACACACAAATGGAAGTGAACCATCTATTTCAGAGCAGATTCATTAAATAGTATATATTATATCCTTATTGGTTTCTGTATATAGCATTCCACATTGATTGGAATATTGTAATGGATTATAGAAGAATTGTGAAAATATTTACACTTTTCAATTTTAACAGATATTTACACATTTCCTTAGAAATATTATTTTATCACAAAGACCATGCCATAATCTTTTCATATTTGGATTTTGCCCTAATTTCATAGTTTTAGACATTCAAAAAATTCAATTTTGAAAGTTTAAAAACATTTTTATATTTTTAAATAGCTATAAATAAAGGTTTGAAGGAATAAATTTGAAACCCTAATATGCATTGTTTGGAACAAAATATATCATTAGGTCAATGATATAAACATGGTAAATACTACCCTTAATCTCCGAACTTGAATTCAGTAGCTTAATTGCATGAAAAGTTTGAAATTTTTAAAAGGAATTAATAAAATTCTATTAAATGGTATAGAAAAAGTAGCAATTATGGGGAAAGAAGTTTACGCTAGGGAATATATGAAAGTAATTTTGTAATAAATAGAGAAAGGTTTAAAAGATTAAATATTTAAAAATAAATATATTAACATATGCAAACAATTTGAATAATAAACGTATAACTTGAATGTATTTGGGTGCAAGAGTAGTGATTGAAAATCTTGGAAATTCAAGGGTTTTCAAATGGAATATACTATTGAAATCTTTTAATATTGAAGGTTTCTAAAAATCTAACTTTCGCAAATATTTTCAAAATGTTAAAACAAGGTCTTTTTTAGATGTTTAAAACTATGCACCTAACCTCCTCAGAACCTGTGCACATTACAATTCCAATATTTTCTTTCCTTTTTTGAAGCCGTTTTCAATCTTTTTTACAAGCGAACTTATATACATTGTAATGTGTATAGCATATTATTACCAGAGTTGTAACATGACACGCGTTATTTTTTTCATCAACCTTTAAAGCTCTGAATAAAATATTTTCCAAAAAATATTTTTTAATAAAAAGTAAAAGTCAGGATTGAGGAGGTTAATAATACTTTGAATGAATTATAAATTTAACTATTAATTTATTGTATTATATCTGTTCTTATTCTAAATATTTAAACTACAATAAATTTGTTAAAACAATTTATTGAGTCATAATACTGTCATTTAATTTTCTGTTTTTTCTAAGATTAAGCACAGGTTAACACAAATGACTCACTATGAGGACCACATTATTGATATATAAACTATTTCCAGGTTCAATCTGCTGTAAGTAAAACTGTAAAGCTGTAAGTACACTACGTGATGCATACTCTCCGGCTCAGTGTCAGAATCACGGAATAAATGCAAACTACAATCGATTCTATCTATGTTCATCAAAATGAAAAATAAGTATTACCTTTTTTGAGTTAATTTTATGTTGGCGTTTTTTCTGTTAAATTTCAAAGAATACTACGTAATTGTGACGTGTAAGTTGTGTGCAGATTCAATTTGGAAATGGTGTATTTCATTTTGTTTAACACATTGACTTTCCAAGAAGATATTTAAATAGTACATTTTATCTATTTAACCAGTCGTTGGTAGTCAGTGTGTTAAATGATATCTCAATTTATGAACTCTCCTTCAAATATTTATTGTATACTCATTAAATTTTTAATGCTTTATTCCTATCTCAAATTTTAACAATTGATAATATGTTTTTAATATAAGGGATTAATGTAATTTTTAACGTCAAGTTTTGAAATATATTTTAAATTTTAGTAAAATTATAAAGTAAATATGAAATATTTTTGTGAAATGTTTTAGTAAATTATAAAACATTTTTTTTATCCAGTTTTTATCCATTTTTTTTTATTTATCCAGTCATAGTAAATTTTTTAAAATTAAAAACCATAAAGTTTACGATTTTCGAAAAGATTTTCATGAAAACCATTCGTGTTTTATTTATACTTCAAAAATATCTGAATTTCAATGACATTGTAAAATATTGTAAATTCTACACATAACATAATATTTTTAAATTTAGATAATTGTTTTTGATAAGCTTTCAAGATGTTATAATTTTAAGAATTTATAACAATATGAAAATACAATTAAAGAATTTATTACGAGATAATAAATATTTTTTTAACCCTACACTGCATGACTTTTTATATTTGATATTTGTACACTTTCACTTAAACTGTAAGACGTTTTAAAAATTGATTTGGTAATACAAAACTATTGAGAATTACATTACGGTTTTTTTGTATTATATTGCAAATATAGCCAATACAATGTAATATGAGAGAACATTTACCGAGAACAAGAGCGAGACAGTTTTTATTCTAATAAGATAATTGTGTATCACCAGTGATACAATATGCAGTGTAGGGTTAAGTTATAAATAACTTTATGATTATAATTGTAATTAATTCTGTTGTTTTATGAAGTTAGTATATCAAAAAATTAAAATATTAGAAATTGAGATTTATATAATGTTAAGTAATAGGATAATTGCATTTGGATGAAAACTATCATAAATAAGTTATTCAAGTCAAATGCTGATTTACAATTACCATTCAACAATGATTGAGTAAATAAAATGTTTACTTATTCTCTTAGCTCAATTATGGCATTTCGTAAAGTTTTTAATCTGATTTATTTCATATATTATTATTATTATTATTATTATTATTATTATTATTATTATTATTATTATTATTATTATTATTATTATTATTATTATTATTATTATTATTATTATTATTAATATTATTATTATTATTATTATTTATTAATTTACATTGGTTAATATATATGTTTATAAGTATTTTAGCTTTAAATAAATTTGAAAAACTGAAACGAATACCAAAAAGTTATATAAATTATTTATTAATTTTTTATGAATTTTGAAGCGGATGAGTTTTTGTAATAACTTCTATTTAAAATAATTTTATGTCCTGAAATTTTATGAATATTTTATTTCCAATAGGAAAGCTTTATTTTGTTTAGCTCGACGAGTTTGAGGTGAAACGTTACATAATAGAATAAAAGAATAAATGTGTGAGCGCTTTATTTGTGCTGAATAGGAAATTTTTACAAAATGGTAGTGAATATGATATTTTTAAACGAACATTTATTCTAGGATTTGAGATCAGAAGTACAGTAAATCAATTGAATTGAAACTACAACTTTCTTTAATAATTTATTATAATATAAATATATAATAATAAATAAATTATCACTTTATTGTTTTAAATAATAAATGCTGCTACCAAAAATTCATCATTTTATATTATTATTATTATTATTATTATTATTATTATTATTATTATTATTATTATTATTATTATTATTATTATTATTTCAAAATGATATTATATTTAATGTTCCTCAAAATATGTTTACCGCCATTATATATTTTATAGAATTTTGAATTTATTTTTATATGTATTATTATTATACAATTGTTAGATAGGGAGAAGATATTTGGAATAGATAGAATAGAATAGGGAAGAGTGAGTATAGGATAACCTATCTCAATCATCTTGATCATATAGATAATATCTTAGTTTATTATTTATACATAATGATAATGGTGGGGTTTGATAAAATTTATATTTACTATTTATATTAAATATGCGATTTTTTTATTAATGAATCACTATTTGAAGAAATTTAAAAAATCAACGAAAGTTGTCAGATTTTTGGTGTTAATTAATATAATTATTTTTCATGTATTTGTATATTGTTTAAATACTTAAGATTTTCAGGAAATCATGCATTTTAATTTTGGAAATATTGCAATATAGAGTGAGTCAGATTAATTATAAGTTATTATAACAAATAATTAACCGACATTTCTATTTTTAGCCTAAAAGTCTTTTTAAACAAATCTAATAACTTATTTCCTTCTTTTGAAATTCGGTGTCTGCTAACACCTTTTGTGCGGTGTTGGCAGTTGTTCAAATTTGTGATATTCATAAAGAATNGTAGAATATGATTCTGTAGTTCTCTAAAAACATTTTTCCAAAAAATTGAATTTTGGTTGAATATTCATGGATTTTTACATGTCGCTATAAAAAGAAATCCAAAACAGTTATATCTTGGACCATCTTTTCAAATTTATATATTAGTGAATTTCTCATTTAAAAGCCAGCTAACTTACATACAAAGTAGCAAGGAGCGCCATCTTGTTGACACTGTATTCTCTGTCGGTTCTACCAAATCCTTTCTATCGGATATACTAAAAAAAATCCCAACTATTTTAATTGTACACTACTTTTATTGATACTTTAATATTATTTGATAGACAATGTTAATGAATGATAACAGATAATTGTTTTTATTTCTTTTCATATATTAATTAAATGAAATGACCTTAAGAAAATATCAAGAAAATAAAAAGCTTTTTGTATAAGTAACAGATCTTCGTGTTAAAACTCTCAGACCTTCAATAACAATTCATTTGAGGAAACGTTTAATTCTATATTCGAATTATATTCGAAATTATTCAAAAATGTTAGATTTAAAAATGAACGAATCAAAATCGAGATAAAATTAAATAAGCCAATAATATTTAAAATTTTGCAAAATGCCGATTCCTTATTATATATTGATTGTTTCTTTGAGGGGAGAGTTTATAGCAGTAACAATGTGAGCATCCCGATTTAGGAATTTCCGTATTCGAAGGTGAAAATTTGAAACTTTACAAATATTTTATGCAATCAATCAAATTTTATTTGGATTTTTCATTGCATTCAAACTGACGTTCATTTATTTCAAATATATACTTATTTCAAATATACTTATTTTTTGATAAATAAATATTATACTGTTAAAATTTTAAACTGAAAGCATTAAAAATATTTTATTTGACTTTCTAATAAAAATAGAGATCTTAAATTGTATAGTAAATAATCGAATTACCGCTTTGTGATTAGTATTTATGTGCTAGAAATTACAGATTAATAATAAAAGGATACAAATCATTGATTGTGTAAACGAGAACATTGATCGAATAGAAAAGCAAAGTAACTCAAATGTCATAAGTCCAATAGAAATTGGAAGTACAATATTCATTCTAAGAAATCAGACATAAAATTTTAAAAATAATAATCATTTTACTCAGTAGTGATTTGTGAACTTGTTAAACTGGCTAGGCTTTGTGAAACTGTTTGTTTAACATAAACATTCTAAATAATGATAATTTTAGAAAAATAAACAATAAAATTTACTTTTATAATTAGCAAATGTATTGTTAAAATTAACTGTAATACTAAAGCAACAAATCTAATTGCTGAAAATTTGAATAAATTTAACATAATAATTAATAAATAATTGTAACCAAGAACAATAAGGGAATATTAAAACACTAATTGATAAAATTAATATTCAATTTTTCTTAAATTAATAAAATTAATTACTTATTTGAACATTTTATAATTTAGGAACGTTATATATTTATAAATTCTATTTTGAAACATAATTTAAAGTTATATTTTATAATTTAGAATCATTATATATTTATAAATTATATTTTTAGACATAATATCGAGTTATATTTTGTAATTTAGGAACCTTATATATTTATAAATTATATTTTTAGAAATACTATGAAGTTATACTTTATAATTTAGGAACATTGTATAGTTATAAATTATATTTTTAAACATAATATAAAGTTATAGGTTAGGATATACAAATTTATATGTTGTAGTTTGGAATATCTTCTCGAGTGTCATACAGATTTATAAATTTTAGAAGGGCATAACTAGTTTATAAATCTCATTTCAACTCATGATCCAGACGTTCAAAGTTGGTAAGTTATATAAACAATTTATAATTTACACGGCCCCACTGTGACCGCTAATGCAAGCTTTACTGTTATGTAGAGTCAACATTTTACTGCTGACCTATAATAGATAGATAGAGTCAAACGGAGGGAAGTGGTACGACCTCCGAATGACCTGAACAAAATAAGGTTATAGTATCGATAATGCGTGCCTGTGTGCTACTGTAGTTGAGATTTTGTAGCATAATTGAATGTAGGACTGATCAGAGGCGTAGATAAATCTATACGGCTCTAACCACTCTTACATTCAATAATAATAAAAAATAAAAAGAGAAAAATTAAAAGGCAATATGAACTTTATAACAGACTAATTTTGACAACAAATAACAAAGTAAATATATATTATAACGTAAATAAAGTACTTCTTACTATTAAAGTTTCTTCAAGTATCGTTCACTAAAATGAAATTAATCGATTTCCGATATAAAGGACTGTTAAGGTAAAAATTTTTTATTGTAATATTGGTGGGTTACAGGTACTGAAAAATCTTTACCTCCTCATACTGTTTCCAGCGTAACCCAGAATACAATTTACTAGCAAAAAGTGAGCATGCTTAACATACTATAATTGTCTAGTACCCACTGGGGTTCACGGACTGCCGATAGAAGGTCTATGTCCGGTTTCTTTTCGTCCCCGTGGCAATAATCATCAACAAAAAAAAATCAAAATGTACAGACATGGATACACCAGTAAAGATTTATTCAGACAACATGGACAACTTATAGTGTCCTGGTCGATTCTCTTAGGGTAGCCTCTGATCCAGTAGAATGGAGAGTTAATTGGGCCTGGCTGGCTTGCCTTATTCTCGCTCGCGCCGCTTTACCCGGCCGAATCTTCTTCCTCGGAATTGCTGTTGTTGGGTTGCACTCCTTCGATTGGTGGAGCAACTCACTCATGGGTCGGATCTTGGCGACGACCTCTCGATCAAGGTCCTGTTGGTGTACCTTGACCTCCAGCTCCCTCACTCTCAGGCGGAGGGCTCGCAACTCAACCTGATCTTGTGCACTCTGGAGTTGTAGTTGAGTGATCAACTTCATCCGCTTTTTCATTTCTGCTGGCGGGAACCAGGTGCATTCGAAATTACGGCAGTGGGCCTTGACTCGTGCTAGCTTGGCCCGGTATTCCTCTGCCTGTTGTTGCGCCCGTTCCCTATCTGCACGCATCTCTTCCAGGAGTTTTAGCACTAAAACGAGATAACATCAATGATTTTCACATCAGCATCGAGGGTCGAGCATTATTAAGAGCATCAATGCTAAATGAAGGTAATCCCTTCGTCGCAGTCCTCCGCTACGCGCACCCCAAAACCGAGTTCTATGTATCTTACCCAACCTTATAGGGCTGTCAACGCTATAGAAGATTGTAGTCAACATTAACGATGCTCCACGTCATGAACATTACTAAAAATCAAACAATCCACACAATTAAGTTATCATCGACCACCAAGACACAAACAAACATTAAATAATTATGAACTATTAAGACCTAACGAATAATATTCGAATCCTGGATCAAAGATGTTTAACCCAGTACATATCACACAATACACCCCATAACAAGGTCATCACATAATAATTAGTTTTTATCACAAGTTTTTCGTTTTGACACAACACGGACGTTAGTCGTACCGTGCCCGCTAGTCTTCGGTTCCGTACTCTCCTTGGTTGAGCTGGCGGTCTTTCGCGGGCGTCCGCGTTTTCCCAGTCGTTCCAGTCCCCGTTGCGATCTTCTTGGGTATTCCAGCCCACGTTGGAGAGCCGCGGTTCGTTTTGGATGGCATTGGGCTTGTGCGTACCCGTCACAGTCTTCCATCTTGCCGGCCAGGGTTGCTTCTTCGAGCCGGTATAATCGGTCCACCGCCTCCTTTACCTCGTCAAAGGCATCGATCAAAGCTAATGACACGCAATTGATGTAAGGCTCCACCTTCGGGGTTACGGGGACCACATTCTGGTAGGTCCAATCATGGATCTTATACCAGATCCACCTGGACCTCAGGCGAGTGAGTTCTTCTTCCTGGTCCAGTCTGGTAACTTCGTCTGCCTCCTCTTGAGTTAGGTTGCGTCTTGATGCGAATGCCAAGGGATTCGCGTGGCTGTCTTCTGATCCAAGCTTAGGCATGTCTGCGATATTAAGAGAATTATTAGTGAGATTTTCTGTTCGTTCATCTACATCTAGTTACCCCAGACGTTTAATACACAATTTCATTCATGTACGAATTGCTAATTAATTAATTTAAGTTGACTTGGGAATCGCGAAAGTCAAGGCCCACAAGTACCCGTTAGGAAGTTACAGTTCGTATATTTAAATTGGGAACCCATTATTTTAGGTTTGGTGAATCAATAATTGGTACAGTAAGAATGGATATTTAAAGTTTTATAAATTAACTTCCAACACTAGTTGTTTAAATCATTTAAAGATTTATTTTATTAATTTATATCAAGTTACATTAATTTAAATATTAATTTGCATTTATTTCAATGTAAACATTTCATTTTTATAATTTAATTTTGCTCTCTGTTGATAATTTTGTCAACAACCAAATCGTGCTACTAGGACCCATCCTGGAAAACGGATATTGTAAATTGCCTGAATTTATATTCAGCCCTTTGCGAGTCCCTGGCCAGGATGGTTGTAAGTGGCTTTCTCTTCAACGGACACTTAACGGGTAAGTTGAAGTTGATTTTTAACTTGTCTGATTTCAGGAACAGTCTCTTGATTGCTCCACGGTAAATACGATACCTTAACTAATGGATTTGTGACACTTTTGCCGGATGGTAGTTCAGACTATGCCAGTACGCTAAATTCATGAGATACTTAGCTGAGAATTGTTATTCCTTTCCGGTTGGGAATTATGCCGTGAGTTTTTAAGTTCTCTATGTACTCCCGAGGAATATTCAGGGATTTCTCAGTTGTTCTCGTGATTACACTGATGGAAGTAATTGGTCAGATAATTTCACGAAACGAGCCTCCGATGGAATTCAAATTTGCGTTTCTATTTTTCTATGTTGTTTTCTATTTTTACTTGGTTATTTTGGTGAATAAACTTTTGAGTTTTTGGTCTTTACATAATCCTAAGTAATTAATTCAATTTCTAAGGTAATCTTCGACATAATTTTATTTGCTGAGGTAGATAAATAAACTGGGGTATTTCCCCTCCGATGATCTGGGAGACAACTATGCCTCGATGCGGTTGTTATTAACATGGCCAAACATATGTGCACACACGACATCTACGCATGTCCAAACCTAAATACATAACTTAAATTTAAATTATTGAACCTAACGTCGTTTACCGGGGGGGGGGGTTGTTACTAAAAATAGATTCAGTAGTTTCCTGAAATTTTATTGGAGGGTAGGGTCATTGTAACTAAATTAAGACATAGGGGGATCCCAGAATCAACAATTAGCAAAAATTTAAATTTAAAAAAAAATAATAATTATTTTAATAACTTAATAATAATGATGGTGATAACATTAATGGTAATGATAAAGGCGAAACTGTTAATGGTAACAACACTAATGGCGATAATAATATTAACATCAATAGTTATAATAATAATAATAATAATAATAATAATAATAATAATAATAATAATAATAATAATAATAATAATAATAATAATAATAATAATAATAATAATACTAATAATAATAATAATAATAATGATGATACTAATAATAATAATAACGATAATAATAATACTGATAAGGATAATAGTAATAATAAGAATAGTAATACCCATAATAATGATAATGGTAATATTAATAATAATAGCCAGATTAATAATGACAATAAGGTTAATGATAATGATAATGGTAAATGTAGATTCGTAATTTATAAGGTTACTACATAGGGAAATCATTTTCGGGAAGTTATGGACTCATTTTCCACTCTGAGATACGCAACGATATTTCTAAAGTAATGTAAGCTAGCTGAGCCTAGAAGCAGATTAAACTAATACTTCTAGGTAGTCATTAAGGACCATAGGAGTTAAAAAGGGTCATTTATAAAATTTTATAGGTAATCATTCCAGATATATATTACAACAAGTTACTTTGTGCAAGGGCATTTATGCAAATTCTCAAATAATCCTTTTTAACATATTATAATCCAAATATATATTAAAATCAGTCAATTATGACATTTATGTAATGGGTAATGAATATATATTTCGGGGGGGGGGGGGGTCATTTAGAAAATTCATGATTTATCATTTCCTAAACCTACTGTAAGTTAAATATATATTAAGGAAGTTTAATATACTTCTATATACTATTATATAGTGATGGTGTACACTTTATTAATGTAATTTTAAGAGAATTAATAATAATAATAACAACGATCCTTAAGATGGAAATTGCTAGATTATCATTTTTAACATATTACTATTCAAAATTATATATTAAAATAAGTTCATTTAGGACATTTGGGTGATGAATATATATTCCGGGGGGGTCATTTGAGAAAATTTAACTTATCATTTTCTAAACATAATGTAAATATGTATTAAGAAAGTTTAATATACTTATATATGCCATATGGGGAGGATATACCCTTTATTAATGTAATTTTGGAAGATCAATAATGATAATAGTAATGATGCCAAAGTTGATAATATTATTAGGACTCACCACAAAAAAAAATCTTTGAAGATTTTATATCAACTAAATTTCGATACACATAAAGGTAAGAATGAAAATTTTGAAGGGATTTTAGTTTATAATAATACACATCGAACGTGAACTAGATTACATTGAATAAAATTATGAATAGTAGTACTAAAATCTGTTAATATTAGATATTAGTTTATGCAATTAGCCGACTACCGGAGGCCTCTGTATTAATTTGAGTCTAGGATATTTCCCGTTTAGATGTCCCTAGTGATATATTTCCTATAGAAGAATTAAGTGTTTATTTTTGGTATGTCGTTTACCGAAAGGTCGAATTAATTAAAATTTCCCTACTTTCCCGACTCAACTGAATACGGTACGATAGGCCTTATTGTGTTATGTTTCCCGCGATTACTTTCCGAAGTTTATTTCGTTCGCATAGTCCCTATGACTATGCCAACTACCGGTATGGATTTACCGCCCTACTCCTGGTTAGAAACCATTTGTTCGTGGCGACCTCCGGTTAAAAAAAAATTTTGATGCATGTGGGGTCGTAGACCCAAAAATTGTGCATGTGGCTATTAGTTGAAAACAAGACTGATCAGCGTCGTGGATGCTACCCATTCACGACGACGCTAGTCACTCTTGTTCAGTAACAATCAAATATGGAAAAAGATAAAAATATAACTAATAAAATGAAATATAATGATAAAAGAACAATCATAAAATAAATATAATCAACAGTGCTTACTCTCGGTGTCGTTTAGATTTTCGATAAAAATTTTTGGCATACAAAAAGATTAAATTGTGACTAAAATGCGTCGGTATATATACCTATTTTGTACACGTGTATGTATTGATGCATTAAAACAAACTCGAATTCTTTTTATTCCAGAATTTTCTATTTAGCGATTATGATATTTTTAATGACGATTTTTGTGCCATAATTTTTGTTTTTATTTTTAAATTTTTATTTTTTAATTATTTTTCGTTAATTTTACGTTCATGATGGATTTGGAACGGTTCCAGAACATTCTATATTACTTTTAATTTAATTTTTATTTTAATTGATGTTTTATGAATTTCTTTTTAAGATTTTTTTTTATTTTTATTACTAATTTATTTATTTTTCTAAATTTTGTTGTTTAAGGTAGCTTTTATGATGGTCATCGCCATTTTTATGGAATGTTCTGGGTTTTTCTGGAAGTTTTTGCTGGTTTTTACCATCTTTTAAGTTATTCGAGTTTGTTTTTTGTAACTCTATGTTTATTTGGTTATTTTTGAGTTAGATTTTGCATAACTTCTTGCTTTTGTATAATTTTATTTAATTTCTGTGTTTATATTTTTTGTTGTTTCCCTTTTAATCATTATTGTTTATTTGGTGTATTTTTAATATTAACTATACTTTTTGCTTTTTGCATGTTGTGTACCTACACATTTCAGTCACAATTATAAGTTTGGGTCTAGAAATCAGTTCTAGCCCAACAATATCATTACCGTTATCATGTTAGCATTAATAAAAATTATCGTATTAAATAATCATAGTTTATATTTAGCTTATATTTCATTAATTTATCATATATATTTTTTACTTATATTTCATTAACTTATCATAAAACATGTTTTGCTCATATCCCATTAACTTATCCTAATATACATCCTACTTATATTGTATTCCAAATTATAAACTGTGAATTCTTATGAAGAATTCCCCCCTCTAATCACGTAGTAATTGACCCTTCCTTAGGTATAAGGAATTAGATCATAGTCATATAGAACTAAGTTAAATTTCATCTCTAAAAAATACAATCTCATAATTTCTTCATAAATGGGTTCCCAAGCCGCAACTATGTAGTCCTCCTATAAAAACATTATCACCATTGCTATTACTAATATTATCATTATCACCATTTTATGTTTGTTGCTAATATTATTGCTATTATTATTATTCTTATTATCATTATGGATATGGTTGTTGTTGTTGTCATTATTTATTATTATAACACCACTCATGTTAACATTATTATTAATGAAAGTTCGAATCACCATCAGGATATAGGAAATCCCAGAGTAATGGGGGAATAATGTTTCAACGAGATATCCTTTCCTTTTCGAACTAGACTGACATCAGCCAAAGGGAATTAACAAGATTATATTCCTACGAAAAATGATTTATTATTAATTATTACTAGAAAACGTGTCGTTGCGGTTAGAAACCAAAAATTACATTTATAATTCTGTTTATCAAGCTTTACTGTGAGATTTAATGGGCTTAGTTCCAATGTTCCCTCTAAGCCATAAGCAGCAGTGCGCGCAAAGTCAGCTGCGCTGAGCAGCCTTTAAATACAAATGAGCGTCAAAATGCTATAACGTGGTTGTAAGAGTTTTAAAACGACACTACAGAAATATATCGTTATTATGCATCTGGTTATTAACATTGAAAATTTTTAAATATTCAAAATGAACCAAATGGTCCATTTACATCGACAATTTCCGTGTGCTTTTTACTAGGAACAACTGCCATGAAACGGTTGAATTAAATATACTGCGCTGAAAATAATTTTGCTGCGCTGGGGAGTTGGAGGTGCTGCGCGCGCGCACGCGCGCAGCTTAGAGGGAACGTTGCTTAGTTCAATAAATGCATTTTGCAGCAGAGATCTTAAACCTGTTTTATTTCACAAATTTAAATCACTAATTAGATAAATGCGGATGAATAGGGATACAATAGTTAACTTAATTATTATATATGATCAAAATCCTAACCTCGAATACCCGAGGAAATTCCCTCGAGATAGTTGGAAAGTAAAAGTCGAGCAACTACTTCACCCTCTACACTCATCTTAAACACAAGAGTCACCGTCGGTTAGTTGGATGCGAGTTACATTTGAGGTTGAGAAATAAAATCATGTTCAAACGCCCCTAGTTAATACGAACCCAAATGGGTGACTGAAGCCAATTATGAAATACTTTGATATTTCTCTCATCATTATAGATATGCCCAACACTAGGTCAAGGAATGTGCAGGTCGGTCTCTCATCATCTGACTCGAGCCTCGGAACAATCCACGAGGAGGCGGACGAGGTCACCAGATTGGACCGGGAGGAAGAGCTCACTCGCCTGAGGTCCAGATGGATCTGGTACAAGATCCACGATTGGACCTACCAGAACGTAGTCCCAGTGGTCCCGAAGGTAGAACCTTACATCAATTACACCTCCCTGGCGTTGATTGACGCATTCGAGGAGGCGAAGGAGGCAGTGGACCGGTTACGGCGACTCGAAGATGCAACCCTGGCCGGCGAACTCGAGGACGTCGACGGATACGCCCGAGCCCAATGCCACCCTAAGCGAACCGCAGCCATCCGCCGGGGTCTGGAGTTTCAGCGAAGTCCTCCGCGAGTGCCGGACCGGCCGAGAAAACGCGGACGCCCACGAATATCTACGTTGTGATCAATGACTATGACTTGTACTAGAAAACCGATTAGCATGCATCGATTTTGTTATTAAAATGTACCGTGTTGTATTATGTAATGTGATGGACAGTATTACTCTTTATGTTTTGGTTGTCGATATTAATTTAATTGTTTGTATTGCTTTATTTTTGATAATTTTACTTAACGTTGACTATTATTTACCAACCCTATAAGGTTTTAGTGAGATTCATAGGACTAGGCTGCGACGAGGAGATTACATTCATTTAGTGTTGATACTCATATTAATGCGCGAACACTCGATGATGATGTGAAAATTACTGTTGTCTTGTTTTAGTGCTAAAACTCCTGGAAGATATGCGGGCAGACAGAAAGCGGGCGCAACATCAAGCAGAGGAATACCTGGCCAAGCTGACTTGGATCAAAGCCCATTGCCGGAATTTCGAAAGTACTTAGTTCCCACCGGCAGAAATGAAGAAACGGATGAAGCTGATTGCTCAACTCCAACTCCAGAGTGCTCAGGACCAGGTTGAGTTGCGGGCTCTCCGTCTGAGGGTGAAGGAGCTGGAAACCAAGGTGTACCAACAAGACATCGATCGGGAGGTCATCTCCAAGATCCGACCCATGAGCGAACTGCTCCAGAGGCCGAAGGAGTGCGTACCTTCGATTCCCCCCAGGAAGAAGATTCGGCCAGGCAAGGCGGCACGGGCCAGAATGAGACAAACCAGCCTGGCCCAAACAACATTTCGACCAACAGTTCTAGAGCCTACCCCGAAAGAATTGGTCAGGACACCATAAACTCTGATTAGTGTTCTCTGAATAAATTGTTACTGGTAGATTAGCATCCGGCATTCTGATTTTTCGATAATTGTTGGGACCTAAAGAAATCGGACATAAGCCTTCTATCGGCAGTCCGTGAACCCCAGTGGGTGCTAGACAATTATAGTATGCTAAGCATGCTCACTTTTTGCTAGTACCCAAACCCTTGATACAGTACCAACGTTGATTGCTCTACGGGTATCAAGTGGTCAGCTGTAAATTGTATTCTGGGTTACGCTGGAAACAGCATGATGAGGTAGATATTTTAAATTACCTGTAACCCACCACTATGTGCCAACACATTTTGTCACATTTATCAGATTTTGGGTCTAGAAATCAGTTCTAGCCCAACATGAATATAGTATAAGTTTCCTAAACGGTTGATTTTCTATAATAACATTTATATTTTTAAAAGACTTTTCGTTTAGCAACATATTTTTTAAGTATTTTTTATTAAATAAATTTTTTACAAAGTTTTTTTCATTAATTTACATATTTATTTCTTATGCTTTTGTTCATTGTCCCCTCATGTGTTAGAGAATACGAATTTATTTCTATAATATAAGTTTATCTATGGTTGATAATATATATAGAATGTTATTTTATGTCGTGACCTATATTTTAATTTAGAGAATTTGAAGTTTATTTACATGGAAAAAAACTACTTTTTATATAGACATCATTCGTGACCTACATAAAATTCTGAATCGACCTAGATATTTTCCAGGGAGTATTGTTATAGCTGTGACACATAAAAACTTAGAATATGTTTCCTAAACGGTTGATTTCCTATAATAACATTTATATATTTAAAAGAATTTTTGAGGACTTTTCGTTTAGCAACATATTTATTACATAAATTTTTTTCAAAATTTTTTTCGTTAATTTACATATTTATTTCTTATGCTTTTGTTCATTGTCCCCTCATGTGATAAAGAATACGAATTTATTTCTATAATATAAGTTTATCTATGTTTGATATATATATATAAAATGTTTTTTATGTCGTGACCTATATTTTAATTTAGAGAATTTGAAGTTTATTTACATAGAAAATAACTACTTTTTTTAGATACCATTCGTGACATACATAAAATTCTGAATCGAGCTTGGTACTTTCCAGGAGGTATTGGTACAGCTGTGACACATAAAAAATTAGAATAGCTCATCGCGATCACACGGCAGTATTAGTCATTTGCTCACTTGTGATTACTGTACAATAGATCTATTTAGATCTATCTATTCATAGATCTATTTTTTATTCATAGATCAAACTCTTTTTCTTAAATCAATATTCTTATTATCATTGATCAATATTTCTATTTATTGAACAAGAAATTTAGGTAGTTTTTTCAAATGTTTTTAATTTTAAAAAATTGACAACATCAATATTTTTGTTCTAATAAAAAAATAAAATACAAATCGAGACATCACAAAATGCATAAAAATCGATAAAATAAAAAACAGTAAAAATATCATAATATCAAAGAGGCAAATAAATTATCCTATTATATAAATATGAAATTCCCATTATCGAACTAATTTGTGCTCGTATTTCGGATCGTGAATATACTCATAATCGAGATGTACAAAACATCTTTCGACTTCATCCAAACATTCTATTCTCTTTTGTAACGATTCACCGATGTCGTGGGCTTTTATTAATGGCATGTTTTCATCAAGAACAATATCGACTTCTACCAAAAAGTTAATGCCGAAATGGAATGCTCGAACTGTGTCAATAAATTTAATTTCGGGATGATGATTAACAGCGATAAATGTCAATTTCTGCAGGAATGATGATGATGCTGTGTGACCGGTGAGACTTCTGACATTTTCTATGGAAACATGTTTTTAAACGAGTATTTTCTAGCTAATATATAACTTACCAGAGCCAGTCTGGATCCATCCGATTAAAATGTATATGGCAATTATAATTGCACCACATGGGTCGAGATATTTGAGATTTGGAATGTCTACAGTAAAAAAAAACGAAAAAGATTAATAATATTAATTGAAAATATGGCATCTTTATTCAAATTTATCCCATTTCATCAAGTATTCCTCTTAGAACAGTTATACCATATTAAATATATATATATATATAGATTTAATTAATTGATTTGCAATTATTTTCAATAATTATTAATTTTAATCGACAATATGATATTTTTATTTTAATATTATCTGAAAATTTTCTTTTATTAAATTATTTATAATTTATGCAATTTAACTGAGTATTCTTTACTATAAAATGTTAAATATTAAAAATTTAAATTAATCAAATCCCATTAAGTACATTTATATTTGTATATTAAAAACTTATTTTTAAAAAATTTAAATTAGATGAAATTTAAACTGGCAAACGCTATTTCAATAAAATTATTTTAATTTTCAGTTATTTTTAATAACTTCTATAAATGGTAAACCACCATAACAATATCGCTCTGTGAAAATCAAAATAAAATCACGCTCGAATCCGATGAAAATATAATCAGTAGATCAAGTAAAAAATCTGCCCAAGTTTCATGATCTAATGCTATGGATGATAAATATTTGTTATCAATAGTATACAAGATAAAGTGATTATCGTTGAGATGTTTACAATATGGAAAAATAAAGATGTTGAATTCTATTGAACTTTTTAATGAAATAATAAGTTTGATAATTAGATCTAATGAACTTTAGCAATGAAAATAACTAAATATGATAAACGAATAGAAATTCAAAGCCAACTTTCATTCTACTGATTAAGTATTTATTTTGCAACGAATTGTAACTTTTTTTTCATATCGTTTTGGAAAATGTTTTTTTTATCCCTGCTGAACTGTATGTTTTGATACTCATATTAGGGTGGAATGATCGATATTTTTATTTTTTAATAATAATAATCAAATAAAGGGGTTAGGTAATATTAATTTTAGTTATATTTAATTCTAAAAATTAGATTATTCTATAATAAAAATAATCCTATCAAATTGCATTGAGTCATAAATCGTAAAATAAAGATGGAATGAAATTAGCTTTTCAAACTCAAATGTAAATGCAATCAATTGTAAGTTTTTAGAATACAAGAGACTTTTTAATTAGCCTCACCCTACTATTATTTAACAACAACAAACGTCACTTTCTATTCGCTAACAAAGTATCATTTCATTTAATATGATTGGATTATTATTATTGATTAAATAATTTAAAGTTTTTATAATTTATAAATTTGAAAATAAATATATAATTGAAAAATTATAAATAATCAAAATCAAAATAGTAAATTTAAAATAATTAATAATAAATATAAATTTAAAATAGTAAAAATAAATAAAAATTAATTAAAAAATACTAAATATAAAAGTCAAAATAAACAATGATAAATATAAATTCAAAATCCAAAAATATTACAAAAAATAAATAATGATGAATAATAAAAAAAATTAAATTATAAATAATCAAAATCAAAATATAAATTACAAATATCATAAGAACTTTTTTCAAATTTCACTGATTTTTTCCATCGACATTGTAATTATTATAAATAAAATAAAAACTATAAAATAATAAAATTATATAAATTGGAAATGTAAATAAATAAACAATTTTTAAAATATAAAATAAAAAAATAGTTATAATAATTATTCATACTAATTTAAATTTTATATGGTTTGTTTTTTATAACAAATTTTTAAATGTGTAAAAAATTAATTAATTTAAGTACTTACATAAACGACTGCTGAGAGCACTGCAAACAACGGCAACACTGTTACTGAAAACGTCATTTCTACTATCCTGTGCCAAAGCTGCAGAACTTTCAGAAATACCGAATTTCCTACACACAATCCATAAGACGATTTTCAAAACGATAGTGACACATATAATAACTATGGATATATTATCCACGTCTGGTGCCTTTTTGCCTGCTGTAGCCATGTTTATAATAGTAGTTACGGATTCTCGGACGATTTGTATTGATGTGACGGCCATTATAACTGATAGAATTATAATTGATACTGGTTCAAGCCGTTGCCTTCCTTGTGGATAAAGGTAAGGATTAAAACGCTTCATTCGTCTTGCTGTCCACCACATAATTATCCCACTAACTAAATCTATTGCACTGTCCAATAATGATGATATAATGGAAAGAGAACCAGTCATTCCAGCGGCAGCGCCTTTAGCGATAAATAGCATCTGAATTTTCATATCAAAAATAATATAAACATGTTTATTAAGACCATGGAAACGAAGTAAAGATCTTATGAGAAGTTCAGTCTTTGTAATAATTGTAATAAATTGTAATAATTTGTAATTGATCGATGTAATTATTAATTATTTTATGTATTTTCGGATTTTAGATCAATATTTTATTTTACAAATAAATATAATGCTTAAAGAATTTTAGATTTCAAAAAATAATTCAGTGTCAGAATGATTGATTATTTTAATAAAGGTGAGAGTAGAATATGATTTAGAAATAACAACGCGTGCTAATTTTTTTAGTACAATGTTTAAATGGATTAATAATTATGAGACAGAAAAAGTTAATTTTGTCATTTTTCAGTCTCAGTTGTCCTGCTTTTGAGGGGGAAAACGTTACTAACATTAGCTGAGAAGGTATAACCATTATATCAAAATTTATATATGACTTAGCACTTTTATCCTTTTTAGATTATCAATCAAAGACAAATTGAATACTGTTAACGATTCAGAAAGCCCAGCGCATTTGTTTCTTTCTCAGATAGAATTGTTTTAAACATTCCATATTAATTATTTTGCCTTTAAAGTAATACACAGTTGAATACATTTCACTGAATCACGTGTTCCTCTGAAAATCAATCAAACTCGCTCTTATTTGGTCAATTCATCAATTAGATAGGAAATTCCCATTAAATGGTATTTTGACTTCAATTTTCATTGGTTAAAAATTTTTAATTTTTAGCCACCTTAAAAATAAACATAGCCAATTATAATTATTAAGCTAATCATATTTTCTATATTCCGTTTAATATATTTAGCATTCTCGGTTCAAAATATATTCATTAAATGGTTTGATCCATTGAAATCAATCATACCCCCCTACAAGGTCAATTTAATCATTTGCAATATATTATTGAAATTTTTAACTCAAACGTTATTTTCAATGTTTTATCTAAATTATTTAGCATTATCAGTTTAACTGGTATTCAAATAAAAACATGAAATTGTTTGACCCCTTGAATATCCATCATACCCCCTTACTTGGGCAATTTAATCAATTACCTTATATTATTAAAAATTTCAACTCAAACATTATTTCCAATATTCCATTAGAACTATTTAGTATGTTTAATTCAATTAGCGTCGGTCAAAATTACAAAATCAACTTGAACCCCATGAAAATCAATCAAATCACCTTTTAGTATAATTTCTTTATCGTTGGTGATAATCAAAATGATGATAAAAATATTAAATTAAAGATTTAATTCTTACTCAAAATAATGATAAAAAAAATTTTGTTTAAAAAAATTATAAAATAAAAGTACCAAATTTATAATAAAAACTGTTTTAGCTAAAATTTCATCGACATCTCTCGGTTTTGGAGTTGGTTTTTGTTTGTTTTTGTGGCAATGATCTTGCGATACCACTAAAACATTTTCGAGTTCAACATTTGCATCCTTGCTCCCATCATCATATTTGTCAACTTTCATCAATTCTTCTATTAAAATATTTTGATTTGAATAAAATGATCTAGTAAATAATTAAAAATTATTTACAATTTAGCAATAATTGTTTACTTTAGAGGTTTTTTTAAAGTCTTCATTGATTCTTTGGTGACGAGTTTATTTTCATATATATGTATTGGATGTGTTCTCCATTCATTGTCTAGCAGAAATCGAATTAACATACAAATAAAATTAAAATATATTACCATTAGCTACATAGTTTTCTTGAAGGGATTCGTGGGGAACAAGACTCTCATTTTCCAAATCCATTAAAAATTAAAACTAGAATAAAAGAATAAGCATTAATGGTTTAAAAAAAAGAAATAATATTGAAATGATTTATTATACATTAAAACGAAGCTTACTTGATTCAATTATCTAATTTAAAAATATAATTTAAAACATAATATAACAAACAAATTAATTTTAAAGTTATTTACATTAATACAATTCAAACTATTTAACTTTTGATTTATTTATCAAATTTAATTTATTGAATTTTGTAACTTATTTTGATAAATAATTTTAATTTTGATAAATAGTTTTAATTTTATTAAATAGTTGTGTAAAGATCCAATTTAATTAATATTATTTAAATCCATCTTCAAATCTGACATAAATTTATTATTATATCACAAGTTTTTAATTTTTAACGAAAGCGTACCAACTCACTTATTTAAACAAATTCAGATATGTAACTCTCCCCTTTTAAAGAATTTTTCCACTTCTTCAGCCACTCGATTCTTCTTTCTTTCGTTCCTTCTTGTGAATGTAGTTCGACTCGATGAGGTGATAGAAATCTGACGATTTTATATGGGTCATCGTATTGCATACCATCTTTGTGCGTATTCTGCTGTTATTTATGTACGAATACCTCCTGCCCCTACCTCGAAAACACGAGTGTCCCTCTAACCATGTTTGGAACTGTAGAATGATTGGCGTTTTTGTAGTGTTTGTTGGTTACTTAGGGGTGTGTCATTTTTACATTTTAGAATACGTTAGGGGTAATCATGATCGTTCGACTCTTTCCTAAGCACCTCCATGACTATTACAATTTAAACCATTTTTGTACCCATGGCGACGACCATGTCGGTACTGTACACAAAGGTAAAAAAACAATGAGCAGGTGAGCTCTATTACTAAAACTACTCCCTATTGTATTTTCTTTTCAGGTTCTAGACGGCCGATAGAAGGTCTTACGTCATTAATCATTTTCTATTTCTACTTTCCACTTTTCTATTTTAACCAGCTATGGTCCTCATTTCAATATGTTTCCTATTGTTCTTTTTTCGAAATTTTGCAGGGATGCGCCCTTATTTTTCTGTCATAAATAATTATGTGTTTTCTATAATATTTGTCGATAAATGTCGTTCCATATTTTCGGCGGTTCTTGTGAAAAATGTAACTTAATTCTTCAAAATTTTGAGTAGGGGTCTGCCCTTATTCACAAGTTAATAAACCTGTTTCCACACTTCTCATAAAAAGTTGAGCAGGGATCTGCCTGTATTTCTAATCCTGAACTATCGGGTATCTTAACTATTCGTGGTTTCTATAAGATTGCCTAAACCTACTGTGTCTACCGACAACTGGACATAACTATCCTATTATTTCTCCTAACTCAGAAATATCTATGAAAATAGAAGTGACTGAGCCGTCCTATACTATCTAACTCTAAATAAGGCCCTAAACTATCGCAAATTGATTTTACCCTCTCCAACCGTTCATATCCCTATCTCTATCCCTTACCCCGATGGACCCAACTGGCGAAACATCTGTCGACTAACAGCACGTAGTGCCGCCCGTCCACAAACCTTCTCCAGCCCAGAATATCGACACATAAATATCATGAAAAAACCCAACCTAAATTATAATATTATTCAAACAAAAAATAGCATACACAAAACACAAGAATTAATTAAAACAAATTCCATTAAAAATTTTATTAATTCATAAAATTGTATAACATTAGAGTTAACAACAGCAAAATAAATAATACCATTCCAATATTAACGAAAATTAACTTCAATTCAAAATAACATTAGACTTAACAAAATTACATTACACAAAAAAAATCAAATTTACCTCACCACGCATGCATAAAACTGACAATCGAGAGCCATGGGATTTGAATTTTCTACTGTAGCGATTTTCAGTTAACCAGTTGAGCGTGACTTCTTTCTTTTTTTTAAAAATGAAATTTCACTCAGTATTTATACTGATTCAATTATACGCCTACGCATTCTCTGCTACTATATCCAATTAGAATGCGAGGCAATTCTGATTAATTTTTGCATGCATGCATGAATGTATGTAATTGTTTATTTTTTAATTTAATTAATTTAATTAATCAAAATTTTTATTTTTATTAATTTTTAAGATTTATTTTTATAAATTCTATAATTTAAATAGTTTTTGCTAATTTTAATTTAGTTTTACAAGTTTTATAATTTAAAAAAGTTCAGTTAATTTTACTTTAGTTTCATTAATTTAAACAATTTGGTTTTATAAGTTTTATAAATTAAATAATTTTGTTGGTTTTATTTTTAGTTTTCATTAAACAATTAAGTTTTATAAATTTTATGGTTTATCTAATTTTACTACTTTTATTCTACTTTTTATTATTTTATCCGTTTACTAGATATTTTATTTTAAATTTTACATTTATATATTTAAAAATTTTCCATATTATCAATTAATTTATTACCCATTATATTATTTATTATTATTTTAATTTTTAGCTGTTAGATATTCCGAATCCGATATTTCTCCTAATGATGTTAGTGATTGCGACCTCTATTTGCGTTCCTTTATTTTTTTACTCGGGTCTTATTTATCATCCATGTGTTATGTACTTTAGTTTGTATTGATTGGTGTTTTAATTTAACTTGGTGCGATTTTTATGTTATATATTTTTGATTCATTAAAACAAGCTCTCGATTCTCGGTTCTAGCCCAACATGTTCATGAAAACCAATGCTTTGTGGTCGGTGCGAATTATCAATTTTTTCCCGTACAGATATTCTCTAAAATGCATGACGTATTCATGTACGGCGAGCAGTTTTTTCCTGGTTACAAATTATCTCTTTTCATGTTGTCTCGAGCCATAAGCTCTGACAGATTCTTCTCCATATTTTATAATTTGACGCAAAACTGCACCAATGGCTCCGAAACAAGCGTCTGTGTCTAGGATAAAAGTTCTATCTTCTCTTGGAAAATCAAGGATAGGTGCCTCGCACAACGTCTTTTCTGATTTTGGATGTTCTCATTGCATTCTTTATTCCAATTTATATCTTTATAGCATCCAGATGATGCAGCGTATAATGGTTCAGCGATTTTGGCATAGTCTTTGATGCATCTTCTATGATAGTTCGTTAATCTGAGAAATGATCTCAATTATTTTGAACCTTTTGAGGTACTTCTGCTTTCTCGATCTTTTCAACTTTCTTTCTGTTTATCTGACTATCCTTCTCATTAACTGAGTGACCAAAGAAACACAATTCTGTTTTATTGAATTTGCATTTTTCTGGATTTATCTTCAGTTCTGCCATTTTAATTCTTCTGAATATTTCTCTTAATAGCTCATTGTGTTCTTTTTGACTTTTACCATATATCAAGATATCATCTAGGTAAACTACTACTCCCTTGAATAGCATTCTTTCTAGCACTGTGTGCATCAGTCTCTGGAATGTCGCAGGGCTGTTGATAAGCCAAACGGTAGTCTATTGAAGCAAAATTGTCCTTCTCGTACTGAATGCAGTCATTTCTTAAATTTCAGGAGCTAACTCTCTTTAATAATACGCCTGACCTAAATCGATTGACGAAAATATTTTTGCATTCGCGAGACAGTCTAGTAAGAATTTGGTATTAGACATCGGAAATGACTTCTTTTCTGTTATGGAATTCAAGCCACGATATTCTACACAGATTCTGATGGATCCATCTTTTTTCCCTATTATCACTAACGAGGCATTCCAAGGACTCTTGCAACACGGAATAACATTTGCTTTCATTAACTCTTTTATCAGCTCTTCAATTCTTTTGTCCATGATTCAACATTATTTTACTCCAATTTCATCTTCCGTCTGGTACATCTCTTCTTCTGTCTCGTCTCTTCGTCGTTAATTTCTTCTTTCACAATTTATTGTCTTGACTCCACCGACGAAATGAGACCCATGGAGTCGATGATGTTTATTCTGTCTTCTCTCAATTTAGTATATTTCTCAGGGACATGGTATTTATATTCCATATCGCTGTAAGCCATTCTGAAATCCTGGCTGTTCTCGGTGTAATTTCATATTTTGAATCTTCTTCTATGCACTCTATTCTTCGATATCTGTGTGGAACCTCTTTCCGTAGCGAAAAACAATCTCGAAACCCGTGTCCTTCCTTGCCACATATCAGACATTTATTTTCCAGTGGACACTCATAACTTCTGTGTCCAATTTAGCTACAGCAAAAACAATCACCTACCGTTAATTTTGGGACTGATGCTTGTGGTGGTCCTCTACTTTTGTTGTACAGCCTCCTTGCTATATTCCTCATGGATATTGTTGGCAGCTTCATTTCTGAGCTATTCGGGATTCTCGCATTTTTCAAGAATTGTTCTCTTGGAGATTGTTCTCGACGATCATGGTTATTTCCTTCGTATTGTATTGGTCCGCGTATAGGATGTTCGTCTCTTCTTGATCTCTGGTGACTAAATGACTTTTCTGATAGTCTTCTTTGTGGTGATGTAGGCGTGGTATCTTGGGTATTCTTTTGAATTCTCATCTGCCCTCCTTCAGTCACGCTAGTGTATGTTCTCTTACCGATTGCTTTAATAAATTCCGTTTTATTGTTTCCATTTTTGTAACTTTCAAATGTTTTCGCCAATGGTCTCGTTTCTTCAATTTTTGTTTCTGGTTTCGTCAATAATATCTTCTGCAGTCTCGCATCGCGTGCTTTATTTGCGATGAGGTCTTGAACAATATCTTCTTCTGATCGTCCTGAATTTACATTTTCAGCTAAAGCTTTCCTTAGACGTATCTCAAAAACTGCAAAGCGTTCATCATTTTCCTGTTCCATAGCTTGCAATTCTCTGATTTTGTCAGTTATTGATTTTGTAGTTGTGAACGTATGTAAGAACAACGCTTTGGCTTTCACATCTGTTTTTTATGTTTCTCTGACGTTTCCCACAATGTCTTTGCTTCTGCCACTAATAACACATCGAAAGTGCTTGTCAATCGCTGTCCATTTGTCAGCAACCATTCTTCTATATTCTTGATCCATTCTTCGGCTTCTTTTAAACCTCGTCATATCGTCTGATGTTCAGTGTGAGTATGTCTTGGCATGATTCCAGTAGGCATTCCATTAGCGATTTTGTCGATTTCGAAATGGCGTTGATGTTCTGATTTTCGGCGTGGTCGCCAGTTAAATCCAACTTTAAATCCATCTTCAAATCTGACATAAATTTATTATATAACAAGTTTTTAATTTTTCACAAAAACGTGCCAACTCACTTATTTAAACAAATTCAGATATGTAACTTTATTAAAAGATTTTCCACAGAATATATGAAATAAATGTAATAATTTAAAAGGCGTAATATATTTTAATTATGTTTAAGTAACGTAGAGTTCCGTGCTTGTGCCGTTCTTGTGATTAAAACAACTTGCTCAAATTAGGCTCGAACTCTGACCAATCTCTGTCAAGGTTCCTACTTTGAAACAGCACTGGAGCAACTTTTGCCTTTAACACAATCAACACACTTTTAGGTCCAATATTATTGTTGGGCAAAAACTGACTTTAGACCAAGGCATAAGCAAGGTGATGAAATGAGTCGGAACATAACACGCAAACATACCATCAAGTCGCGTTAAATTCAAACACGTCATAACATCAACTAAACAATTAAACAAAATTAACTTTACACCAAAATAATAAATCCAAAAGTAAAACTAATATGAAACAAAAGCAATAACTATCACATGAAATCAACTCAAACACAACATAGATACATAACAGAAGTAAGCAAATATGAATTAATGGCGATAGGGAGAGAAAATAACATCAAAAAATGAATTAGAGATAATTTTTGTTGTTTAATTTTCTAATTTTTATTTTGGATTTATTTTTTATTAAACTTGCCACCATATTGTATATGGGCATTTCCGGAACATTCCATACTATTTTGATATATTATAATTCTTATTTTATTCACTTTTTTGTTAATTCTTTTTATAATTTTTGCTATTTTAAAACTTAAATGTTTGTTTTTGCTAATTTTATTAGGTTATTGGTAGCCATGATGGATTTTGCTGTTTTGATGGGTTGTTCTGGGTTTTTTTATTTAATATTTTAAATTTTGTCTTTATTTTATTTTTTTGTCCTGATTTTATGGAAAATTCTCTGATTTCCGTTATTACTCTTGCTCTACCGCCCTAATTCGAATTTGTTTGCTGTAGTTATTTATTCATGTTCTGTTTAAGTAGGTTTCGTGCAGCACTTCTTGTGTTTAATTTTTCTTTTAATTTGGGTATTTTACTTTAGTGTGCAGGTTTTTCTGTTATTTTTGTTTACTTGATGTTTCTTATGTTTTATTTTGTGTATGCATGTTACGTGCCGATGCATTCCGTCACAATCCTAACTTTGGGTCTCAAATTTAGTTTAGTCCAGCATTGATAAAAATTAGATAGAATTAAAATAATTCAAATTTGTTTTAATGAAGCAACGCACTCACACATACTCACACATCAAAATTAGAGTATATACCGATGTATTTTGGTCACAAAACACATGATTTTATGCCAACATTTTTGGCAGAAAACTTCCAGTGGGATGAGAGAAATTTTACCGGCCCAAATTCATCACAACACACAAGAAAAATTCAAATTGAGCCAAAATTAATGAAATAGAATAAGTCATCGATCCTAAATGAATAACATCAAGACCAAACCCCTACGAAAAGTTGCTTTGGGCCAGATAGTAGTTCTATAGACATAAACTATGTGGAGGACCCCTATCAAATTCTTCAACAGCAATGGTAAATTCTTTTAAATAAAATATAGAGCTTAATCATAATATTTTCGATTTATCACTTTCTCTTACTTTAAGAGTAAGTATATATTATACCTTTCCCAAGACTGAAATCTTTTTCCTTTGGGGAAATATATAGCTTTTCCCCAAACCTCATAAACGGATATTATATTTTCAAAGGCTAGCGATTGAAATCTCTTACATAACTTTCTAAGAAAATTATCTATCGGAACATATTCAGGAATTTCCATTTTCCATCGCACCAACTCAAAGGAAAGTTTAACAAATTCCTACAGGTTACAAAATCCGCTAATACATCCCGTAAACTAAGTTTAAAAATCAGGGAAGGAATGTGGGCCGAAACTGATTTAATAAGTCTCACAACATTAATCACAATGAACTGATATAAAAAACTAATAATGATATAAACTAATCTGATACTATTATAAGAACTTTTTTTTCAAATTTCATTCCTGATTTCTTTTCCAATGTCATTGTATTTATTAAAAAGCTTGACTATGAATCAGTAAATATATCGATGTTTTGATATATTTACTAATTCATAGTCAAGCTTTTTAATAAATACAATAATCTGATACTGTCTTTCAGGTCTTTCTTGTCATAATCCTTGCTTTTATAACGACGTCCGTCTGAGATACTTTTGTCTTACTTTTCAACACTTTAACCTTCATCCGTCCATCGGGTCTTTTTCGACCCGAAACGATTTTGTTTTGCAAATATATCATAAAATATTAATAATACATATCTGTAATTTCGTGACTTTGATTTTGTTGATATGATAAACTAATTTTGGAAAAGAAAAAAAATATGATACCCGGATTATCTCTTGTAAAAAAGTAACACTCCAGTCCCTCGGGTCGAAAATGACCCAAGTGCATTTTTGAACAAATTTTTAGAATTCGCGGCGCAAACGGATGTTTATTTTTATAACCTTCTAAGAAGTACTCTTTTCTAAGAAGTAATTTTTTCAACAAAATTTGACTGTATAGTTTTCAACAGTCGACTCAAAGATGTGGACGAGTGTGCATCAATAATATTTGTGCTACCCGTTTCATCACTTCTCGTTTTTATTGAATTTTTTGCTGGCAAAATTTCAAAAAAACTACATACGTTATAACCTTGGTAGGTGTTTATTTGAAAGAAAAAACGTTTTCATTATTTTATTACCCTTACTTACTATTTTGTGTAGAATTATCATCATATCAAGACGAATTAAATATGAAGATAATTTACTTGAATTTTCATCGGGAAATGATACCTGCTCAGAGACATCAGATCATATTGAAGAATTGATTGAAACTTCTGATAGTGACATAGATGATGTAACTTCTGGATCTATACCATATCTTTCTAAGGATAAAAGTATTGAATTGCAAAAGGAGCTCTCTATTCAACATGGCCGTCAATCATCATCAAACGTGATTAGAACTACCTCTGGAATCACAAGATATGCTATTTCTCGCATATCAACAGAACTCTCTGCATTTCAATTATTGTTTACAAATTCTATATGGTCAAAAAAGAGATAGATGTCACATTTGTCCAAAATCGTACAATAAACATGCATTAGAATGTAAATATTGTAAAAGATTTATTTGTAAGGCACATTCCTATAACGTATGTAATAAATGTAATAAATAAATAATTAACAAATAAATCGCTCTTTATTATTCCTAAACAGTCAACATTACCATTACTAATAAAAATAATTTAATTATTTGCATTTTGTTTCTTTTATGTCAACAATTTCTACCTGGGTCGAAAAAGACCCGAGTGACTTTAGTGTACAGTCGATTTAAGGGACGGATGAAGGTTAAGATTGAATAACAAATAAGTCATTCGACTTTTTTGATTTAGTGAGGCTGAATTATATCGTGCCTCCTCACCTGACCATAATTCTCTTTACTGGTGCATAGCCCCCCCCCAAAGGGAACCACGCTCTGCTACCATATTGAATCCTCATTGTTATTGTATATAAATCCTTTCGAATATCCACATCGCATTTCATGATGCTGCTATAAATGGCCTCATAACCATCGTACATAATGTAAGCATGCATTAAATCACAGATCTATGTAGCTAATTGATCAACTGGAATTGGCTCTTGCAAAGTTAACAAATAACGTTGGACATTAATTCTCATCTGATCTAACAAAATATTAGCATTTGATGTAATTCCAGCCACTGCATATGAAATATCTTCGTTAACTTTGTAAATCTTTTCATAGACGATTGTTTCATCATACTTCGTAACCATTTCGAAATAAGTACCAGCATGACACACAGCTTACATTGCATATTTAACTTGATATAAACTGCCGTCCGGAGAAAAAATAGTTGTTCGATTATCATATATTCGAGCCATCATAACGATTTCCATAAAAGTTTTTAAAAACACCGCATAAAAATTCTCTTTTAAACAAAATCTCCCAAATCTGATTCAATACCAAATGAGATCATCGAGTTAGTTTCACATAGACTCTAGAAACATCTGTGTGCTGAAATTATGGACAATTAGTGGTTTGGAATTATATCAAACACCACTACAGACATCCAAGGCCACGAACAGTTGTCCATCATCCTTCCGCATGTCAATAAAGACTGACATATTTGAAATATTTTTGGGTTTCTATTAGGATTCATGTAGCAAAGGCAAAACCTTTATCCAGTTTATTTTTGATCTCTCTAGTCGCCTTGGACAATTTGAGAGCTCAATGTTTAGATGGTGGCTCGAATATTACCTGTGCTTATCGTGATGTCCAAGCAAGAATCTCTCAACTTCAATCAAAAGCACAATTTATTCACTGTACCAATCATAGACTTGATCTTGTTTTACAAAAAGCTGCACCTGGTGTCCAAAGGATGCGTGATTCACTAACTATATTGAAAGATAGTAGCAAGCTGGTTAATGAATCTGCAAATAGACAAACTTGCAATTTATATATTGCACAAGATATGGAGGCTGATTTTGTGAAGTGTTCAGCATCTCGATTAAGAACATTGCATTCGATCAAAATGTTCTACAGCTCTTATTAAAAATTATGCTGCTGCGTGATGGACTGTGGAGTACATAGTGAATGATAAGACCAACCAAATTGAGCCGAGAGTACAGGCAGGTGAATATCAAAAAGGATGGAAAAATGGATAAAAAATGGAAAAATGAAGAACTTTATCACTGGTACTATTTAATGTGTTAAAATTTTGAGAAATTATTTGCTGTCATTGAGAAGTACGAAAATCTTTAATGAAATCTAAGAATCTGCTGTGCAGAAAAAGGAGCTCATTCTCTCAACTCCCAAGACCATACAAAAATCAGCTCCAATCATCTCGTTATGAAAATTATTTTAATGTTGCCGCTCCCCATCCTTTTCACACTTGGCAAGACCGACTCCGAAACTCATATGTTGAGGCGATTGATTTGCCAAAATATAAGGTGCAATATCGATTCTTAGAAAGCGGGCCGGTAAACGTGTCAAATTTGGAAGCTCTTCTATTAGATTCTTTGTATGATCAGTTTGGAAAGGCTATTTTCTGGTGATATGAACTTTAAGAGGTGAATCCCTAATTAATTCCTACAATTTATATGGATCTATGTATTATTTTCGTAATGGATATTTTTGTTCTTTCTGTGTATGTTTAAACTGAAACTGCAGTTACAAATGTTAGCTAGATATCACAAAAAAATTAATACCATATGTTCTCTTATCAAGAACTTCTGAAATCTTCAACCTTAGACGATTAATCCTGATCTCGCTTGCAAAATCATCCTAAGCATAGCGGTCGTTCAGGAAATTAAGACTCTTAAAAACGTACATGTGTTCAACAATGACACAGAAGCAACTGACGCATTTGGTACTTTGTCATAGTCATCAAGATATGATAGATGGTCTGTCGATGGATAAAATTTGCAAGAAATTTGTCACTCATATCAGCGAAAGATAATATAAATTTGGTGTATTTCTGTGAAATTGCGGGATTAGCTAATCAATTACTCAAATTTGAACTAAGTGTATTGACTTTTGTTGTGTTTTGCTTGCTTGCTTTGTCTTTATCTTTATTCAGTAGATTTGAATTTTTTGATAAAATAAATTTTTAGATATCACTAGTCGCTTTTATTTACGAAGATTTCCTAAATTTTCAAAAGATGCTTTTGTCCTTTCTCAGTCAAAACCGCGTAGAGTAGTGCGGTGGACTTCTGGCGCTGTGGGGCAATTTGAAATTAAAACTAATTTGTCTATTTGTATTAATTTCTAATATACAGGTATTCAGAAAATGAGGGGACTAGTTAGAAAAATTGGATACGGGTATTTCGTGAACGAACATTATTACTTGACAATTATAGTGTAAATGGATTCACTCACGTTTTGCAAGTACTCCCTCATTCAATGCATTACCAACGTTGATTAATCAAAGGGTATTGAGTGGTAAAAGCTATTGTATTTTGGGTTAGACTGGATACAAGGCGACCTGTATAGATTAGGCTTACCTTTAACCCACCACAATCATAAAAAACTTTTATTTACTTATAAATAATAAACTTACTTGTCTGTGAAATGTCAAATTTACTGTCAATCTATGTGTACTCAAAGATGGTACTAAACTTCCGTCTTTTGTTATTTTGGATAGAAAGGCATTTTTAAAAACTTGCATTTCTGAATCAAAGCTTATAGTTGCTGCTTATGGATCCGGTTGGATGAATCACGAAACTTTTTCGATATGGCTGCAGAAAGTATGGAAGAATCGAATATGATGGCCGCCAAAGAAACAATGGAACCAGGATCCAAAAATCCCACCATTACTGTTATATGATATGAATCGCTCACATCTCGTCACTACTACACTTGATAAAATAAAGAAATGGACTAAGATTTATAAATTTTATTTTAATTTAACCTTTTTTTTAATAAAAAATATTTAATTATTTAGACTCGCTTTTTAGACATGACATATTATGAAAACATAATTTAAGTACGATAATTATTTAGTAAACAATAAAAGTCTTGAAAATTTATTTATGATAACAAATAATGATACCAAAATTAATTATTTTGAAAATACTTTTGTCAAAAAATATTTCAATGAATACTTTCGAACACAAGAATTAATTTGATCGCTATTTACGAGTTTTTTTTATTCCATAAATATTATGTTTAGGGAAAATTTATTTCTCCAACCATGGAAGAATCCTACTATAAAAATGTTATCCAGAGAAACAAAATTTTTAAAAATGGTAAATTGTGTCCTGTGCAAACACTAAAAAAAATTTTTAAATTTTATTGCATTCATTTTTATTGATTTTAATGAGGTTTTTCTAATGAATTTAATATTTTGGGGGCCCTCAAAAAATAGGGATCCATTGCGATTGCATTTGTTGCACTTACGATAGTGCGGCAGTGATTAGAGCTGCGTGTATAATAAAAATAGAAAATAGCGGGCATAAGTTATGTAAAGCAGTTGCTTATTGCGAGCATTTTTTATAATTAATATATGAAGGAGTTTTACCGTATTAGATCTTAACTAATAACAATTTTAATTTTAAACTTTTCTATGAATTTGGGAGAATGACGACTGATTATAGGTAAATTAAAAATAAAGAAAAAACATTAAAAATCATAAATTATAATTGAAATATTAAATCCAACGTTAAAAATTTATAAAAACATTATTAAATATTTTAATAATTTAAAAATATTTTTATTTTATTTAATATTGAAATATAAGCTATTTGATAAATATTACAATTAATTATTCATTTTCTCATAAATCTGGACATAATTTTGCATTTTCACGTCTGATAAGACATCAGAGAATTCCAATTTAGTGATATATTGGTCATTAGCATTGTACCATTGACCTCCAATCTTCACATAAGCATCATAATGCCCCGAATTTGCTTGTCCTGAATGGGCAATTATTGACACTAAATTATATTTCACATTTTCCTCATCAATATTAACCGCTATCTCAATATTCTCATTCACATCAACAACATCTTCAATCTTATATGGCCGAAATGATGCATCCCATGAAAACCTTTTAATGGTCGCAATCAAGTATTTCGGTAAATGAATTATCTTTGCTTTCGATTGAGCTGTTCCATCTTTTATTCCACAATTTTCACAGTTGTAACATTCGATTTTCTGCACCAGAGAATTCGTTAACATTGTCTGAAAATCATCACCGATTTCCAACAGTAAGCCAAAATCTTCAGCAATTACTGGATTTTGATTGTTGGATTTATGACAATTATCGCAATATACTCGATTGTCGTATCTGATTTGATAATGAGATTTGATAATATTTTCTAATTGCGAATGCTGCTTATCTGTGATTTGTTGAAATTCTTCCGCTAATTTATTAATGAACGAATGCAAAAATTCATGCGCATCTTCTTGTGCGTTTGGAGAAAATTCACATCCAAAATATTCAATGTTTGTGAATGAATTCAAACGATCTATAATTGAGAATTGTGATCGAGTAATAAAAGACTGGTGGAAAGAATGAAGAAGTTTCCAAGCAGGTTGATTTAATAAATATTTTGTAATAGAAGCGTCAAATGTTGGTAACAAAGCTTGGAAAGCGGAATTCATGTAACAGTTGTTTTCGGTATTTTTCATTGGAATCGGTCCTTCGTTTTCAATATTGACTATTGGCCATTGCATGTTCATAGGGTTTATTTCGAGGGGTTTCTGTTTTAATCCGAGGATCGAAAATTGTTGATCATAATTATTATCTGTTGATAAATTGAACCAGTCTACAAAGGTTGATTCTATTGTTCTTTGCTTAGGTGAAAATTTATTGATGAGAGGAAATATTTCCTCTATATATGGTTCATTCGTCTGACGGCTTATTTTAGATGTCTCCAATACAGAATCACAATGACCTGTGAATTCTTTCTTGGAATCTATTAATGAAATTTCTTTTGGAAACAGATTTGCAATGCAAAACGGCCAGCGCTTGATTTCGTGCTTGAACGATTGATAAAAGTTTGTAATAGTTTGCTAAAGATTTCTCACACATTGATATCTATCTGATTTTATGAATAATTATAATTTATATCTGAACAAATTACAATAAATAAATAAATAAATAAATAAATAAATAATATATTCCTTAAATATAAGGAAATGTTGAATAATTTAGGGAACAATTTCAATTATTGCTGTGGAGAAACGTTAATAATTAACGCTTGAAAAAGACCGGTCCAATGACTTTGAAGCTCCCTGAATGGGTAGATATGAGCTGTCTAACTCACTATGAGTTATCGAGCCCCTCCCCCTCCCATAGAAAAAAGCCTCTAATGTGTCATATAATATTGCGCAATTTATTAATTTTTATCTAATTTTCATGGAACGATTGAAACTTTATTCATTTTATTCAATTTTCCAATTCAACAAGCGTAAAAAAATTTTTGTTCAATAAATGAAAAACTTTGATTTAATTATTTTTTAAATGCTCGATAAAAATATTTATATATTCTTTTTGCAAACCGTGCTGATGATGTTTGAACTCCGCAACAAATCTACATTACTGATTTTTTATTTTCTGTAATTAATGGATAGTGACTGGGGGTATAGATGATCCATTTTATTGACTCCATGTTTCCCTTTGTTCAAAGTAACTCAGAACCCAGCAAGTAACAATGTATATTTCAAATCACAAAATTGCACATTACATTTTAGAGTTCTGTAATTTAATTGACCTCGACTCTTTCAAATTTTGGTCTAATCGAAGAAAAATGACAATTTTTAGGTTATACTTTATATTAGTAAGTCTAAAATAGATTTTGAGTTTTACAGTATTGGATGTAGTGTAGTGCCTCTGACTAGCACTTTTATCAATTTAATAATTGAACTAAAAATATATTATTAAATTAATTAAATTAAAATTAAAAATTAAAAACGATTGTTTAAATAATCCTTTACTTTTCACATTTGTCGAAAATCATCATCAAATTCAATTTAAAAAATCATCAAATTCAAACATGTCTAACGAAGTCACTGAAGTTGTCACTGAAGTCGAACAAGTTGAAGAAGTTGCAGAAGTTGAATCAACTGAAGCAATTACTGAAGAAGTTGAAGAATCATCAAATCAAGTCAAAATCAATGGATCAAATATGTCAGAAATACAGGAAACAGAAACCTTCGTCTTATTATCAATGATATCTCTGATGATGTTCAAGATCTTCAACAATGTTAATTACAATAAATTCTTTGTTCAAATTAATTGTATGTCTCTACACTGGACTTTATAATTACTCAATTTAAATAATTATATAAAAGTGCAATTTGTGCTTTAAAGTGTAAAAACTTTTGGCGTCATGTTATGGGGCACTAAAGTTAGAATTGATTTAAAAGTGCATTACTGATTTGCAATTTCATAATATTGCAATAAGAGCAAATAATGATTACAACAGGTAATGTCGAGATTTTTGGCGAAACTTGAATATTGACACTTAAGAGTATTTAGTTTAATATAGATTAGCTTTTCCTAATTTCAAATGATCAACTCAACAGATTTTAACCACTTATACTTTCTTACACTCCGAAACATGTACCCCACAACATGGTTAGAATTCTTTGCTAGAAATATTGATTACTATTGTTTTTAATTTTCTCATCGACTTAAGTTTACTTTAGAATTTATACTAAACTCAGGGGGCTCAAATAACTCATAGTGAGTTAGACAGCTCATATCTACCTATTCAGGGAGCTTCAAAGTCATTGGACCGGTCTTTTTCAAGCGTTAATTATTAACGTTTCTCCACAGCAATAATTGAAATTGTTCCCTAAATTATTCAACATTTCCTTATATTTAAGGAATATATTATTTATTTATTTATTTATTTATTTATTTATTGTAATTTGTTCAGATATAAATTATAATTATTCATAAAATCAGATAAATATCAATGTGTGAGAAATCTTTAGCAAACTATTACAAACTTTTATCAATCGTTCAAGCACGAAATCAAGCGCTGGCCGTTTTGAATTGCAAATCTGTTTCCAAAGAAATTTCATTAATAGATTCCAAGAAAGAATTCACACGTCATCGTGATTCTGTATTGGAGACATCTAAAAAAAGCCATATATAGAGGACATATTTCCTCTCATCAATAAATTTTCACCTAGGCAAAGAACAATAGAATCAACCTTTGTAGATTGGTTCAATTTATCAACAGATAATAATTATGATCAACAATTTTCGATCCTCGGATTAAAACAGAAACCCCTCAAAATAAACCCTATGAACATGCAATGACCAATAGTCAATATTGAAAACGAAGGACCGATTCCAATGAAAAATACCGAAAACAACTGTTACATGAATTCCGCTTTCCAAGCTTTGTTACCAACATTTGACGCTTCTATTACAAAATATTTATTAAATCAATTTTTTATTAAAATTTATTAAAATCACAACTGTGAAAATTGTGGAATAAAAGATGGAACAGCTCAATCGAAAGCAAAGATAATTCATTTACCGAAATACTTGATTGCGACCATTAAAAGGTTTTCATGGGATGCATCATTTCGGCCATATAAGATTGAAGATGTTGTTGATGTGAATGAGAATATTGAGATAGCGGTTAATATTGATGAGGAAAATGTGAAATATAATTTAGTGTCAATAATTGCCCATTCAGGACAAGCAAATTCGGGGCATTATGATGCTTATGTGAAGATTGGAGGTCAATGGTACAATGCTAATGACCAATATATCACTAAATTGGAATTCTCTGATGTCTTATCAGACGTGAAAATGCAAAATTATGTCCAGATTTATGAGAAAATGAATAATTAATTGTAATATTTATCAAATTGCTTATATTTCGATATTAAATAAAATAAAAATATTTTTAAATTATTTAAATATTTAAAAATGTTTTTTATAAAATTTTAACGTTGGATTTAATATTTCAATTATAATTTCCGATTGAGAAGTTTTTTTGTAAAATAAAGATGTCTATATAAAAAGTATAACACTAATGAAAAAACAACCATTTTATTATAATGAACTAAATACTATTTCTTATAATTAAACTAATAGTTTCCTCGAGAAATGTACTTAATATTCATGTTCATTCCTTTTGTTTATGATTTATTTTCTTCCATACTTCTCCGAACTTACTTTTACTTTTCGTTTTCTGTTTCCCTCTTGAGCACCCAACAGTAGTTAGCTAGCATATTGACACCACATCTACGTTGGTTATCTTCTTTTTCTTTCTTTTTGAAAGAAGAATGCAAATATTGTGATGATCTTGTAAATTGTATTCTGAGTCAATAAATTTTTTCTGTGTTTGATCTTAGTCATTTGGTTTAATTAAGAGAACACTGGGAATCAGAGATTAACCAACTTAATAATTAATAACAAAACAAAATTGATCAATTAATTCATAAATATAGTTCGTTGCATTAGCGAGCCACAAACATCAATAAATATAGCTTCAATAAAATTTGGTTCTGAAACGTTACAATTTACTTTTTAGTTGCAGTTGTAAACAGCGCTGGTACAAGGACTAGGCGGACACTGCTTTTGTTTGGGGCGCAGTATCTCAAGAGACACAGAAACAATGATCATTTTTTTAATAAATTTTTTGGATTGTCACGTCTCTGGTTGTAACTTCCCATTGATGACAATTTTCATAATTTTGAATTAGAGATTGAACTGTTGCACCATATTTCTCATGTTGAGGTCATTCGATATATATTTCTCAAATATTCGATTGTGTTATATAAAAATACCATCATACTTTACCACTGATTTTTAAAGATTGATATCTTTATTTTGATCAAACTTACTTTTATTTAAGCATTTAATTAATGCAATTTCTATAACTCTTTCTATTTCTAACCCATTATCTGACAATTTGGTTCTAAATGTCAACATGACCTAATGGCCTTAAAAGATTTTGATTCTTACAATTTATTTTGGGGAAATCTTTTCATCAACAAATGTTCAAATTAAATAGAAAAAAGAGTAATTAATAATAGAAGAATATTTCACATTACTCGCAAGACATTCCAATTATATATTATTAAATCAAAACAATTTCCAAATAATGTGCGCAGAATTTTAATTAAATATAAATAACTTCTTGAGCAATGTCAACATTCAATTTCAAAATACCACAAATACCCAAGTATTTTGAATATTCATAAACTTAGCTTGCATCTCGTCCTTTTTAGAAAATATCCTAATTTTGTTTTTGCCGTTCTACATTTTTCGTTTCATTTTACATATTTCCATTTTATTAAATAGCTCTAATCATGGATGTAGGTAACCTGATGATGATAATGATCCTATCGAAATATATATAGTGAAAAAGATGTATGAATGGCGATTTTTATTAATAAAGTCTTTACCGTGTTTATTTAAGTATTCATTAAATCTTTTATTATTTTTTTTCCTAAGATCTTCTTGTGTTGCTGTGTACTTATGTAATTTATATTTCAAATTACAATTATTCTTTAAAATAACTACCGTTGTTTCTTCATCTAGTTATGATACTGCATTTAATGAAATGTAAATACTAAATTGGTTCATATTTTCCACTTTATATCTTTTTTCATGAATTGTGACTTTCAACGTTACTAAAAATATAAGAATAATTTCGTGATTTATAATAGTTTCCTTAGTATTTATTGTCAAATCATTTCGCCTTTCACACTCCTCACAACCTTGAACTATCTTTTATAATTGTTCTAATCTATATTCGAAATCAGATGTATGTGAAACTTAATCCAGGACTTTCTTTACACTAGTATGACATAGCGTTTGATGTGTATGCTCTAAAATTGTTTTGTCGTTTTCTTTGGTATCCATATTTTAGGTTTGTTCGTCTTTTTGAAACTTAGTTTCTTCTCCTTTATGTATTTTTCCCTGTATACATTAAATTTTACTAATAGTCTTTTTACCACACTGAACAATTATCTCCTAGCATTAAACCTAATATTCATTTCTTCAATCTGTTCTTCTTTGATTTTTCGTGTATCGTCAGACGTTGTATGCATGTATTGCATTCATTTTGTGAACAAGAATTAGCATTGTTATCCAATTCTTTTTCTCGATACCTTAGTTTCAGATATAAGCTGTTGAAGTGGTTATTGTGGTGTTATTGGATTATTTGTTTTAAGCATAAATAACAATTACCCTATAATCCGTTCGTAATTGAAAAATCTTCAATTTTTTAGTTCGTATTACCAAAGTCAATTTTAAAGAATGAGCTATCCAAAGTATTTGCGTTCACTGAGTAGCAATAGTCTACTTACAATTAAAATCACCTTGTGAACCGACATAATTAATTAATTGTTGACACCGGGAATTTAGCGATTGTTGATTAGTATAGACTCCTGGAGAAATTAAAATTTTAGTGGAAACAAATGGGGTTTATATATTTCCCAGAACGTCCTTCCGACTTTTCTTCATACAGGTGAGAAATATAACGAAATTAATTAATTAATTTTAAAAATTTGATTTATGACGTGATGTTTAATGAAAGCGTGATTGTAAAAGAAACAATTATTTGTCTAGTACGTGCTTGTCTGACACGATTGTTTAATTAGACTGAATTTGGTGGTCTGTGTTTATATGAATTGTCAACCGGTCCAGTCCACGCTGCCAGTGACCGTTGTTCACTTGATAACAATAAACTTATATTCACTTGAAAATGCGCATTAGTAACTATATTTATGTTTTTATTATCCATATATCTTGTTACGTTTACAATTTTGGATTTAAGATAGTTGGTGGTTTTTACCCATTCTGACAATCTGAATGTGAATATTATAAAATTTAATTAATTAATTAATTACATAATGAAATAAAATTGAACTTAATCTATTTACAAATACACCCATCTCTCGCTTAACGAATTAATTCGTTCCCAAAAAATTGAACAGAAATCGAAATTTCGTTAAGCGAATTTTTATTTTAATTATCGGTAATATAAACCCAGAATTCTGATTAAAAACGGTAATACATAAATTAAAAAATCTAATTAATTCATATTATTGAAGAAAACATTCGTAATTCAAAAACAAAAATAATATGTATGTATTTTATTTATTCATAACAAATATATATATATATATCTTTTTTTACATAAATAAATTAAGGAACATTAAACATTTAATTAATTCTGTATATTCGTACGATGTAATTTTCCTAATTAAATAAAAATCAAAAATTCGCAAATCNCGCGTATATTTAAATACTGATAAAATATTCAAATGTCACATATCAATCATTTAACTTCACATTTTCTAACATTTGTAAAGTATGATTTTTCAAATCAATTATTGAGTTCAAAAAAGCAAATTGAAATTAAATAAATTATTCATCGTTTTCTTTTAATTCATCAAGTTAATGACCAACGATGGTAACGATATAAATTGAATTTTAAAGATAAAGCAATATTAAAGATTTTAATAATTAAAATTTTATTGGTTATTTTAATAATTAAAGTTAAATTAAATTTACTAATTATACTTGAATTACTAAATATTAACTACAATTATTAGCATTGAATAGTTATAAATTTAAATTTGGCAAATTTCACAAACTTATAAAATTAAGAAAGTAATATTTGTCTTGTACGTGCTTGTCTGATACGAAAATCAACCATAATCACTATGAGTTAACAGTTTCAAATTCAGAAAATGTTATCTTTATATTTTTAAAGCATACTGAAATATTTTGCATGCTGCAATAAATTTTGAATATATTATAATTTAAATAAATAAGTGGGTAGTTCCAAGGTAAATTTTTTATATTTTATGAGTGTTTTAATAAACTTAAACGTGAAACTATAAATTCTGATCCATCAAAACAACTTTGTATGTTCAATTTCCCCAAATTTAAAATTTCACAAAGTAGTAATTATCATATTGTAAATGTTTTAATTAACTTCAACAATAATCAAGTCTTCTAATGAATATGTTTATAAGATTTCTTAATAAACTCATGTGAATTGTGATAATAACAAAATTATAAGAACTTCTATTGATTTTCAACTGTGATTTCTTTTCATTTTGCCTTTTTTCAAGTGATTTTTCTGTGCCAAAAATTTGTGAATATCAAAAAATATAGATATATATACTTATTCATTGTCTATTTTTATATAAATATGTCAACAATATTACCATAATACACATAAAATAGTTAAATTTTTATCAAAAATTTTGTTTGGATTAATGTACTTATATACGAAATGCAATTCTATTGACCAAATTATAATCAACCTTTAACTGTTGAACTGAATTATACTAATTTATAATTCCAGATATAATTTTTGATATAATACTACAAATATTTTCGAGCGAATTAATATGGATATGCTTATGAAAGCTATTTAAATAACCACCAGTTTCCATAGAAATATTTTCCCTTATATCAAAATATTTTTCTGCATACAGAAATATTCTAAACTATGTTTGTATCACTATGCAAAATACATTAAAGTAATTTCCTATCAATATTGGGATCGATGACAATTAAAATAATATAATAAAATTATTAAATAATTAAGACAATTATAACAATTTATTCTCTAAATGTTATACAAATGTCGCACACCACGTCAAATTAGATGATAAAACTAGTTCACTAAGTGCCAACTATTATTAAGCTATAACCAAATATTTATATAGTTACTACATATTATGTATTCTCTTTTCCTGTTCATCCAATTGCTGAATAACTCCAGCAGGTAGATCTTCGCCTGTTTGCTCACGAAGGAATTTCTTCGTTTCTTGAATATCTTCAGCTAAGTAGTTTTTGGGTAAATTGAACATTTCTTCCCATTTAACATCTATGCCAGAGATATTAAGGCTTCCTAAATTTAAAAATTAATTAATCTCAAATTTTGAATATTATTTTATTTGAAAGAATCTAAAGATAAGTGCTTAATTAGAACTTTAATGGAGTTTACATCAATTTGGTAACCCAGAGGTTATATGAATTTCTCATATGTTTAACTTATGATATGCCAAATGTGTTTATGCATATGAAAAGTGAGGTATAACTGTGATACTCTAGATGATGGATTGACCAGGTTCTTGATTGTAAGTTCCATGCATTTGATCCCATGTTAGACGTTAAATTTCTAATGTTGCTTTATTTGAAATATTTTTAATGTAAATTAATTTAACAAACACAAATATCGTGCTTTAAGAGAATTCAAACTCTTTAAAATGTATAATATATTTATTAATTAAATATTCTAGTTTTACTATAACTTTAAAATGAAAAACCCACTTCTTTGGTAATGTCATTTCGCATATGAATTTTAATGAGCAATCAATAAAATGGATATCTTAGTTGTTCAAAAACTGAAGTTTGTTCATAAATGAAATATGTCGACGAAAAATATTTTTTATTGATAATTTTTTTCCAGTGATAATTAAACGATAAATATTAAATATAAACAACAAACCTTTTTTTGGTAATAATCCGATAGGACTTGGTTCAGCAATGTCTTCTCCATTTACTCTTCGGCACATCCAATCAATTACTCTAATATTATCACCAAATCCAGGCCAGACGAATTTGCCTTGTTCGTTGAGACGGAACCAATTTACATGGAATATTAAAGGCATTTTACGACCTGGTTTTTCCATATCAAGCCAATGTTGAAGATATCTACCGAAATTATATCCCATAAATGGTCGCATAGCCATTGGATCATGCATAATCTGCTTGCCTACACATTTATAAATTATATTTCATTATATTTAATGTTTATATAAAATCAATAATTTATTTGATAATAGTTGATTTATTAATATTAATTTTAGTTGTTTAAAATACCTTTAAATTCAGCAGCTGCTGTGGCTTCAGATTTAAGAGATGCACCAAGCATCACACCATGTTTCCAATCAAAAGCTTGCATCACCAAAGGAATTCCTTCTGGTCTTCGACCTCCGAAAACTATTGCAGAAATAGGTACACCTTGTGGATCCTCCCATTTAGGGTGGATAATAGGACACTGGCTCGCAGGGCAACAGAAACGCGAGTTAGGATGAGCTGCAGGCCCCTTATCTTTATCTCCAACTTTCATTTTAACACCGAGCCAAGATGTAACTTCAAGATTCTATAAAAACATTTTTTATTCTAGTTTTATAGTTTAAAATAAATTACTGGATCAACTTCTTTTTCCAATCCCTCCCAATAGTAGCATCCATCATTAGTTTCAGCGACGTTTGTAAAGATACTATTTTTCTGGAAAGTCTTCATGGCATTCGGATTTGTCTTATAATTTGTACCTGGCGCAACTCCAAAGAAACCAGCTTCAGGATTAATAGCACGCAATACACCCTATTGTAAATTAGATAAATAAACTGTTAAAACTCAATACGTGTTCATCAAATCGCATCCAAGCAATATCATCACCAACAACTTGCACTTTCCAGCCTGGTAACCCTGGCTCCAACATAGCCATATTAGTCTTACCACAAGCACTAGGAAAAGCAGCGGCGATGAATTTCTCTTCTCCCTTCGGATTGGTAACTGACATAATCTATATAATGCAATTCAAATATTATACTATATAAATAATATTACAAGCATGTGTTCAGCCATCCACCCTTCGTCATAAGCGATCCTGCCAGCTATTCTTAGAGCAAAGCACTTTTTGCCGAGTAATGAATTTCCTCCATAGCCAGAACCATAACTAACAATTAATCTTTCATCTGGTAAATGAGCTATCAACGTTTTTTCAGGATTGCATGGCCAGTGATTAATAACTTTTCCTATAAACAGTATTCAATATATTCAATTTTCTTAAGAATTAACTCAAAATAATTTTGATATTTGATTGATCTTTAAAATGGAAAATGTGATCAGTAGAAATTATATAAATTTAGATTAACTACACAAGATGTCTAAAATAATTTTATTGAAAACAATTTCAGCAACATCTAATCACAGAAGCAATTAAGTTTTGGCAAAATTTAATATATTTATCTATCTTAAGATAGAGAAAACACTTAGATCGATTATCTAATAAAATTAAATATTAGTTTAAAAAAAAATATAATTTTCAATAATATTGAAGAAAATGAATACAAAAATAATAATAAGCTGTACATATTTGACTTGTTCAACGACTAATGTGTTAATAAAAATAAAATAGAAATTATTCGTCATATTTGACTAGTTTTATATTGAAAATATAAAAAAACATTTACTTGGATGAGGTCGAGGACATCCAACCGAATGAACACATTTTACAAATTCATGATCACCCAAATAGTGCCAAACAAGTGGGCTAACTCGAGTCATAACTCTCATGCATAACACGACATAGTTACTGTCAGTTAATTGGATACCGATTTTACTCAAAGGAGATCCGATTGGACCCATGCTAAAAGGAATAATATACATCATTCTTCCGCCCATACATCCTGAAAGATAACGATAAATTAAATAATTTATAAATAATATAAAGCTTTTTATAAATTTATAAACTTGTTAAATCTATTTTTAAAATTTGAATAATTTTATAGTTTTACAATCATTTCCAAAACAGTTGATATTATATTAAATAAAATTGATATCTAATAATTCACTCCAACTATATCCCTTTCGTAAAGATTTGAAATTATTATACACATTTCAAAATGATTGATTTATTAAAATCATGAAAAGTTTTGGAAAATATCAAAATGTTTGAAAATTTTTGTAATATGTAAAACATTTTAATACGCTTTTTTCCCATCTAACGAACATATTTTACATCGTTTAATGATCCACAAATTAAAACTGCTAATATAAAATATTTTGTATTTTATTTGGGTTACTATTGTTGATACCTAAATTACAAGCTAAAAAATATTCATTAATGGCGTAAAATGATTGGAGGAAATGATTATTAATGAATGGGGTATTCTTCGGGAACTCGGTAAAGCAGGAGTGAAAGAGAGATTTTGAAAAATGAGAAAGGAACATAAGAAAATCAATAGAAACAGACAATTAAATAAAAGAAGGTCATTCTTAATTAATAAGTACAAATGCAAGAAGCGAAAAAGAAAATAAAACAAAATTAGGATTGGCTTGTTATCTCGATGGCCTACTCGAGATAGAGGGAGAAAGGTCTGTGAAATCTGAGAAACGGGATTTTGAAAAATGCATATATCTAAACTGCTGTCAGAGATTACGGGATGCCAATGGAGCAGGTGGGAAAATGATGAATTAACAAGTGCCATCAGATGGAAATGTATAAAAACTGAACACAAATTAACAGAAAGAGAGAAAAGTTTGGACGAGAAAAGAGAAAAATAGTGCTACTAGAAAAACTTGCGACGAAAAAAGAGAAAATTTGTTAGAAAGAAATTTGAATTTCCCAAGAGAGTAAAATAAAGTGTTGAGAATCTGAAACAGTTGGAAGAAACTTACGTATTGAATTAGTAAATATGAGGTAGTTCAGAAACTCAAGTCAAGTTAAAAGCAACCAGATTAATTTTGCGAATTTCCCATTACCGGCAGTAGTTAACCGACCGTGGTCTTAAGGGATTGTTATTGTTGTGCTATTTTCTCCGGAGTATTGTAACAAGTATTTGAATTATCTGATGTGTGTTGAAAATTTGAATCGTTGAATTTGTTGTTATCAATTGTGATAATCAATAAAGTTTTACGTCGTTGGGATTAAATAACACGCTCGGAATCAGATAAGTAATTGAAAATTAATGATCACCGACCAACTACAATGAGGCGGTCCATAAATGACGTCACGCACTTAGGGGGAGGGGGTCAGACATTTGTGACGATGTGTGACGAAGCGGGTGGGGTTTGAGAAATGTGACTTCACATTATAAAATATTATTTATATTTAAACACTTCAAATTAAATAAATTTTTTATTCAAATACTCGATTGGTACCTAAATTATAATAAAACGTAAGGCTATGACTATTTTAAAGTGATTTTTTATGCTAATTTCAGCAATGTTTAAAAAAAATTAATTTTTTTTACAAATAAATGGAGTGTTTTTTTGGGGGGTCAGAGCAATGTGACGTCATATTTGAGGGGGGTCTGACTTTTTGTGACGATAAGTGACAAGGGGGGTGTCAAAAATCGGCCAAAATCGCGTGACGTCATTTATGGACGGCCCCAATATTTCAAACACTGCATATTTTTTAAACAATGATAAAAAGTCAAATTTATAAGAATTAGATTTTTAAATATGCATCCTTTGATTTTAAAGTATTAAAATATCCGAAAACAATAATCAAAGTTCACTGATAAAAATTACAGACCAAATTTCGATGTGAAAAGACAAGATGGGTATTTAGATACATAATTAAATCCTTTTATTTAAATTAGAGATAAATTATATGATTAGATTAAAAATTTTTTAAAAATAATTTAAAATAATTTGTCGACTTTCAAGACTAAGTTTACCTGACAATATTTTAATTAATTCTATTATTTATAATAATTTCAAATCGTCCTTGAAGATAATTTATACAGACTAATTTATTAATATTTAAATGAATTAACAAGTCAATCGATTTTCTAAATAGTTTAATTTTTAGAGTACACTGACCTAAATATATCTAAATAAAGTTAAATATAATTTTTTTTTAAGTTGGACAGCGATCAAAATGCCTGAAAATGAACCAGTATATTACAGTATTTTAATGCCTTAAAAATGAAATAATTGAGAACTCAGGTATTAATTTTATTTTTATTTCAAATAAAAACTTTAATATTTAACATTAACCAGCTCAATAGGTCTTGAATCTATTTTGCAATATAAAATTTACTTAAAAAAATTAACATTTAAATTAAATTAACAATAACCATTTTTATCTAATGAAGTTTCACAAATCCTTTAATTATTAATAATTGTCATTAAAAGGTGCCACAATAAATAAAAAAATGAATCATCAATTTTATTGCAAAGTCTTTGTAGTAACATAAATTCTGGATTCTTTTGTTTTTTTCATTTTCATTGCATTATTAATCAAGTTGTAGTTTGAGTAGCTCGATTATTTTTTTAAATATTATTATATTAAATATTTTTCTTGTAAATTATTTGAAGCTGTCATTTACAATTAAGCAAATTAAAACATTGCACAATCTCTGTTTGAATTAGACAATTCTAACCAATTCTCGCCAAAAATTGTAAGGTATCAATGATAACAGCAGTGGCAGGCAGTGAACTACTCCAAAACCACCGCGGTAGTGACGACTAGACGCCCTTGAACATTTGTTTAGAGTATTTTGAAAGATGATCACATTTATGGAATAAATTATGGCTTTAAGTCGAGATTTCACTGTTTTTAAATTGTAAAATTATTTAACAAACTTTAAGGTAATATAATCCGAATGGATTTTATCTTTATTTTTAATTGGATAATTCTAACAATAAGCAAAATTTAAGGTTGAACTAAGAGACGCAAAAAATAATTTCTAAATTTTTGCTAAACTACTAATAAATATAAACTACTAGTAAATATAATAAAACAAATAGGATCTCAATCATAAATTTATGAATAAAAGTTTATTTTACAGTGGTTGTTTTAGTGTCCCGTATACTATAGTTACTCCAAATTTAATTTTTATCAATATATAATATTATATTAAATTTATTTATTGCGTAATTTCATATAATCTAATAAAACTAAACCTCTTAAACGTTCCGCAACTTCTCCATTGAGGTCCTCTGGTGCTATCCATTGGCCAAGAATTCCTTTAGAACCTTCCTTCACATGAGGAACTGTCATGTGTTTATTTTTTGTGGAAATAAATGTTTTAGATTCGACTCTTGCAACATCATCTGGATCAGTTCGACAGATAAAACTAGAAATAAAACACAAATAACTAATTAATAAACAAAATTTAATCACGTACCAATTTTCTAATTTAGTCAAAGCGTGAAGAGTGCCTCGTTCCTTCAATTTCGTGATAATTTCAGTTGCTTCATCTTCACCACCATCACAAATGTAAAGTGCTCTTGGTTTGCAAACGAGTGCCTAAAAATCTACATATTACATTGTCGCTTCACAATTTCAATATACCCATTTCGCAATAAAACCTTGGACTTTTTTTGGTAAGTAATGATAATCACCCTTACATATAGGCATGTGGCCTAAATGCGGTATAACCACTTCATGAACCTCTTGAGGTATTTCAGTATCGTTCTCCCAAATCATTTCAATTTAAAATTTATTACGTGACTAAAAATAATGGTAACAATATATAGTTTCGAAGGTTATACTGTTATACACATAAACAAATTACAAATGCTATTTTAAAGCAAATTCCAGAATAATTAATTCATAAAATTGTATGTATAAAATTTATCATTTTTGAAAAACATTGCCATCAGTTATTTAATACATTTTTTACAAATTTATTTGTTATCTTTCAGTACAGGATTATTTTATAAAAATTATAATTTAAAAATTGATAATTAGGAATTTAAATAAATTTATTAATCAATACAAAATAGTAATTAAATTTAGAGTTCTTGTGTAAAATAATGTTTCACTTTGAAAATTTAAGTTTTTAATACTTAAAATGTAGAAAATTTCAATTTCAACTTTGTCATAAAAGTAAATAAAAATTGAATGATAAAGTAAAATAAATTATAAGCTGATATTTCAACTAAAATTAGATCTCGTTAAATGAATCCTGAAAAATAAGTGAAATTTTAGGCCTAAATAACCAAGCGGTGCTGTATAATAATAATATTACTTAAATAAAACTTTTGAAGAGTGTGAAACGAAGCGAAAGTAAAACAAAACATGTTCAATATCCCCTGTTACATTAATTAACAATTTTGATTAATGTCTTAATTAATTCTGTTAACGAGATTTGTACTATCCTTGACAAACAAAAGTAGCTAAATAAAAATTTTAAGTAAATATAAATCCCAGCAATTAACTATTCGCACTTAAAACACAATTGATGGCAGTGGCTTAAATTGAATGATTCCTCATTACCGCAGTACCAAGAATACATGAAAGGGGCATTTGACCGTCCGGTGCTTTAAAAATTGACGGGTTGTGACTGTGAAATGACGCCCTAACATCTTATGAGCATACTACAGAAGCAAATTATAATTGTCAAATATATATATTGTTCCAGTATTTATAATAACTTATAGCTATGGTTATATAGAAAATTAATTTTATTGCTTTACTATTTATAAAGATTTATATAATTTTTTATTTGTTTGCTAATATAATTTTGGTTCGAAGAGCTGACTCTTAAAATACGAATTGTTTAAAAATTATTGTTGTGGATTTGTTAAACGGCGTGTGGAATGCTGAACCTCTGGCTGAAGCCAGTAGGTCCGTATTGGGTATCCGTTGACCCTTACTTAGTCTGATTGGAGTCGTCGTGTTCCTCTGATCAATGTTGTCCGACGTTAAAATCCCCCACTTATAAGGAGCGGTGATGCTCAACCTGATACATTGTAATTCAGAGATCGAATTTTTAGACGATCTCTATACTTGATCTGATATATATAAAGTAAAAACTTGCGACCGTTGTCTGTACTATTTTGTTTCCATATATCTATGTCGGTACTCGCACTTGAGCCACACGTGTGAGAATAGTTTACGTTAGTTATGATTGTTGAGTGTTTATGTAAGTAGTTATCAACGCCTGACTCCTTAGTATACTTTTATTAAGCAAATCGAACAACCCGACACAATAATATTTATTTGAAATTACCACAATTACACTTTTATCTATACACTTCCATATGTTGAAGATGCCTAAATAACAAATTTATAAATAAATGAAATTACTTGGGGGAAAATCGCCATGACAAACGGGACGATCTATGGCAACTCAGAAAAGAAAATGGAAGTAAAAATAAATGAAAAATGAGAAAGGGGACTGAAACAAAAGAAATCAGACAAGAAAATAAAAACAAAGGTCAGTACTAATTAATTAGTACAAAAGGAAAAGGAATTTCAAATTGGGAAAAACAGAAACAACAATAATATACTTATCTCGACAACTTGTCAGAGATAACGGCAACAAGAAGAAAACAGGCCGGAGTCGCAAAAGGGAAAATGAGAAAATATCTTGACAGATGTCAAAGATAACCATGTTGCAAGGAAAAGTTGGGAAATTATGTTGGAGAAAAATGGTAAATTAAAGATAAACTGAAATGCCACAAAGTGACGAGGTATAAAAGGAGGAACACAGCAGAAGCAGACGAAAATATTTGGAAAACAATTTGAAGAACCGTTAAGGGAACAATTACGAGGAAAACAGTTAAAGAAGAATATTTGCGAGGAACCAAATGAGTAAGAATATTGTGGAATATTGTGGAACAGAGTTGCAACAGAAGATTTGAGACAGAATATTGTGACAAAGTACGGAATACTTGAAATAATATGTTTGTTTGTCATCGAAGGTTCTTCCAAATCAATGCTCGTCTTGAGTTAAAACTTCGATTATGTTTTTAGGTAATGCATTATAAAGTTCAGATCCATTAGATCCATTCTTACAAGTGGTGGGTTACAGGTAACCAACATTTTACCTCGTCGTGCTATTTCATGCGTTACCCAGAATACAATAGCAATTCTACCACTTGATACACTTTGAATGATCAACGTTGGTACTGTATCAAGAGCTTGAGCACTGGCAAAAAGTGAGCATGCTTGGCATACTAGTATTATCCAGCACTTACTTGGGTTCACGGACTGCCGATAGAAGGCCTGTGTCGATTTCTCCGGGCCCTCTATTGGATTGTATCTCCGAAATTCGGGTCATCGCTATACCTCAATTAGATTATTTCGAAATCGAATTACATTATACTAACATACCGCAACAAATTACATTATAATTATCTACAAACACATTCGGTTGCTATTTAGGATTTTATTACTAATTATTACTTATTTTATCGCTTCACATTGATTCACAACTCGCTTCGTTATCATTTATTTGATCACATCTCCCTATGGAAGGTATATTACAACTCTTTCTCTAACGTTCGTATCGCATACATTGCATCGTTTCACTTTTTCTGCACAATTATTACAGTAGCATAAATTATCGTATGGTATCATCATTACTCGTATTTCATTAATTCTACATACGCAGAATTTTCTAAACTCTAACTTGATGTTCGATCGCTTCTCTGATTTCATATTCGATCGTTTCCATTTTTATCATTATCTCTTGCCATTAATGTTAAACTTGGCATTATGCAATCGTAGATTTTAGATTTGGTAGACCCTTTTAGTGGTCAATTCCGCATTAGGTGTTGCTATTCTCATCATTACACACACCTCAGCTTGCGGTCTTGGTTTCAAGCTCAACTTCTCTTGGATTTTTGCTAATTGCTCCGCTTTTAGATTTTGTCGTCGTAACGAATTGTTTGTCAAATTTGCAGGTTAATTCCATCTAATTACAATTTATTAATTTAATATTTTCTTTTTATTCATTAATAATTCGCACCATTCCCCCCATTTAATATCGTCCCTTATCTTATATATCCCTTATCTCAGGAATATTCTACTTCATCAGTGCTTTATTACAACTTTGGACTCTTTAAAAATATTTTGCGTCATCCTACTCGTTCCCCTTTATTTATCGTTCTACTTTGCGCGAATTTCTTGCCCCTGATTTTAACTATTTTATTATACTTATTTAATTATACATAACCAATATCCCATTTATTATCACCGTATTTTTACACGTTTCAAGATTAAATTTAATTACGTTGTTTATTTGTTCAATATTCAACTTGCATACTATCCCCCCTTCTTGTACAATATTATACTCGCACTCCTTATTTTTTGATTTTAATTATTTTCTTATATTTACATAGTTTTAACTATCTATTTTATTTACATTCTATATTTTTCTAGTCATCATTCCTTTCATTATATTGTACTTTCATATTTCATTTTCAGGCCAGTTTTATCATTTTATTTATTTACATATCATTATATTTATAGTTTTCAACAATCATCATATCCATATCTCTGCACCATATTTGTCTATATATTTACACATCTTACTCATTTATTCGGAAACACAATCTTTCTTATCTCTGTCTAATCGTTCCAATTTCTGACGCTATTTTCACGGGTTCGTACATGAGAAGCTTCATTTCCTGACATATATCTTCACGGGTTCTTTCACCAAAAAGATTTCAAATCCCGACTGAGCCCCCAAATTTGTATAGTCGGTTACAGGTAACCAACATTTTTCGTCGTCGTGCTGTTTCATACGTTACCCAGAATACAATAGCAATTCTACCACTTGATACCTTTTGAAGGATCAACGTTGGTACTGTATCAAGAGCTTGACCACTGGCAAAAAGTGAGCATGGTTGGCATACTATAATTGTCCAGCATTCACTTGGGTTCACGGACTGCCGATAGAAGGCCTGTGTCGATTTCTCCGGGCCCTCTATTGGATTGTATCTCCGAAATTCGGGTCATCGCTATACCTCAATTAGACTATTTCGAAATCGAATTACATTATACTAACATACCGCAACAAATTACATTATAATTATCTACAAACAAAACAAATTACATTATAATTATCTACAAGCACAGCTACGTCATAATCAAATCCCGCAACGATGAGTTATTGATATTCGAAAGCCAGTTTTCCAGCAGCGCCTGTCGAAGTTTTGCCCGAGCGGACTTGCTGGGTCGATTCCTCCTTTTGGGCATGGAAGTGGCTCCACATTACTGCTACTTGCGATTAACTCCGTCATTGGTCTGATCTTGGAAGCCACATCCTGATCTATGGTCCTCTGATGAATATGAGTCTCCAGCTCGTGTACCTGGAGTCGGGGAGCTCGTATCTCCGTCTGATTTTGGGGGCTCCAAAGTTGTAGTTTTTGGATCAAGTTCAGACGCTTCTGCATTTCGACGGGACTGAATCAGGTGCCTTCTAGTTCTTGTCACCGTCCCTTTAACTTGATGAGCCTTGCTTGCAATCCTTCGGCCTGTCGTTGGGCCTGTTCTCGCTCATACTGCAGGTTTTCGAATAGCTTGAACACTAAATCAATAACGATGAGATAAATGGGTTCTCTCTATTAGGTAAATAGGTGAATGTTTAAAGAGATGCCGAATGCTTTAAATAATACATCAATATATCATATTTTGTTTGAATTATCATTATTATTATTATTATTACTAATATTATTCGATTAAATAAAATTATTCCATTACAAATAATCAACTACAAAGTATTTTAAAAATGTCCAAGTCAGACATATATGGGTACATCGAGAATAGGAAAAATAATGCATTTCATATTTGTTTAAATAATACCTATAGAAATCATAATAATAATAATAATAATATTAAAAAATTAATTAAAAATAAGATAACCTTATGTAGCAAATTTTAGATTTTTTTTATAAAGGAGAAATTGAATGGATATATAACAGAAGAATAATGACCAAAAATTAATTCAAACAAAACCGACAGTAAATTTAACTGAAAGAATTAATTATAATTTTATTTGACATCTGCACACTTAATGTGCTGGCAAAATAAAATATGTAAAATTGAATTTCTGTCAAAAAATGAATTCTCACTTTTATTTATTTTACCTTATATTTTCTGATTTTAAGGAGTTAGTAAACCCTTATATAAAATTATTATGGTTAAATGATAGAAGTGAGAACAGTTAGTAGATATAATTATTTCTGTTAAATTTTTATATTTAAATTCTATATTAAATTATATTAAATTAAATCAATTAAATGTATGACCAGTAATTACATTAATATTAATAATTATCACGCCTCGGTGTTTAAATACGCTAGTAAACGGCACAATTTTGAAGTTGTTATAAAAATAAATGCTTGAAGAAGATTTGAATTTAATTGCGTCTAACATGGCGACCACGACCACGGATTTATTGATAAGCAGACTGTTACCTGAGAAATTTCACAAAGGCGATGATTTAGAAAATTTTATCAAGGATTGTCAAAGGTTTTTTGGCGCGATAAAAACAACAATTATGATGCAAGTAATATTAACTACAACATTACTTGACAGATCGCTAATGGAAGATTATGAAGCAGCCGAAGGAAAAACTATGGAAGAGAAACTTCGATGTGCATTTTCGAAACCGACATCATTAATGGATGATCTAAAAGAAGCTTTGAGTTATGAACAAGGATCAGATTCAGTCCAAACTTTCATAGAGAAAATTAAAAAGATGACAAAGAAATTAATAGCGCACAAATGGGATGAAGAAGAAATAGAAAAATGCCTGCTTACAAACTGTGTAAGAGATCGAGAAGTTAAAAAAGAGATCGAGATGAAAGATTTGAAAACATCAGAAGAAATAAAAGCGACAATAAAGAAATTAGAAAAGGTAAACAAAATTATGGGCCATATTAATGTTGTGAAGACTTCACAAAACAATAATTATTATGCCCATCGAATCACAAGCTATCAACAAAAGATCAACAATCCAGGAAGAACAATTGCAGCAATGTAACCTAATGATGAGACGATGTCACTGGAGTATTCAGATGATACAGAAGACAAATATGAGGAGATTCTGCACCCAAAAGTACATGCTTCGACACGGGAGGCAATGATCCGAGCAATATACTAGGTAATTTTGATATTGATGTAAATATTGGTCATAAAAATTTTGATAATGTAAATAATCCTTATATATATATATATATATATATATATATATATATATATATATATATATATATATATATATATATATATATATATATATATATATATATATATATATATATATATATATATATATATATATATATATATATATATATATATATATATATATAATAATGTATAACTTTTATGTAATAAAATTTGTAATTTTAAAAAGATTCCTTTAAATAATTTTGAATGTTATAGTTATTTTAATGCTGATCGATCTTTAATAAATAATAATAATAATCCTAAGAATCAAGAAGAGTATAATGAAATTAAAGAAGCAGAATATAATAATAAAATAGTAAATGAAAAAGTTTATAAATTTATTAAAAAGGCAGAAGATAAATTAGAGATAAAGGAAATTGAGTGGATTAATGAAATATCAGAGGAGCAAAATATTTTCACTAAAGATGAAAGGAAACGACCGAAACTGAGTTATGACAAAATGCAAGGTAGACCGAGTACAACTCTTGAAATTCAGGGCTATAGAATGGAATGCTTACTAGATACAGGAGCAAGAGTAAATGTAATGGCAGAAGCAGTTGTGGACAAATTAGTGAATGTGAAAATCATTAAAACAGATGAGATGTTAAGATGTGCAAATGATAGTAAATTAGAAACAATCGGAAAAATACATATTGAAGTTAGAATTGGTAATATGGAAAGAAAAATAACATTTATAATAGTTAAAAATATTGTTCCAGATAGAATAGGCGGAGTGGAATTGCAGAAAGAGTTTGGAATTGAATTAAACTACATCAAGCAAAATGAAGAAGGATATAATGAATTTGTGTGTGAAATAGAAGCTAGATTTGGGGAAAAGATTACAGATATCGAGAGATGTCAAAAAGCAATAGAAATTCTAAGATTAAACGAAAATAATAGACTGTTAGAGATTGTTAAAAACAATAAAAGGGTTTTTATGGCTAATAACTGGGATATTGGATGTACTGATTTAATTGCACATAAAATCATCACAAAAGAAGGGTCAATTATGATAAAACCCAGAAGACAACCCATCAATTTAGAGAAGAAAATAAATGCTGCTATAAAAAATTTAGAAAATAATGATATCATAAGGAGATGTAATTCACCTTGGAATACGCCGTTAGTATGCGTGTGAAAAAAAGACAAAAATGATATCAGACTTTGTTTAGATTTTAGACAGCCTAATAAGATTACTATGCCGAATGTAGAAGAAATTCTAGATACATTACATGGATCTAAGTACTTTAGTTCTATAGACCTTGAGAAAGCTTATTATGAAGTGAAATCGGACATAGAATCGCAAGAAAAGACAGCATTTTCTACTAAATAAGGGAAATTTTGTTTTAATAGAATGCCTTTTGGCATTGCGGCGGCACCGGGTACATTCCAAGAATAATGACAAAAATATTGAAAGATCTATGGAAAGAAGGAGTTATGGTGTATTTAGACGATATTTTAATTTTTACAAGAACAATTGAAGAACATTACAATGTGTTTGGAAAAGTTCTAGAGAAAATAATGGAAGCTAAATTGAGAATCAACCCAGAAAAATGTCAGTTATTAAAGAGCGAAGTAAAGCTTTTAGGGCACATTATTAACAGTCAGGGGATTCGGACAAATCGAAGTAAAATTGAGGCTATTAAATCATTTCAGAGGCCTAAGTGTATAAAGAATTTGAGAAGCTTTTTAGGTATTTGTAACTATTATCGGAGATTTTTTAAGGAATATGCAACAAAATCAAGAGCGCTTGAAAGCATATGTGGAAGCAATAGTGAAAAAATAATCTGAACTGAGGAATGTGAGAAATCTTTCGAAGAAATGAAAATGGCTTTGACTACAGCGCCAATTCTCGTATTTCCAGATTTCAAGAAAGAATTCATATTAGATACAGATGCAAGCTTTGATACAATTGGAGCTGTATTATCACAAAGAGATGAAATGGGGCATGAACACGTTATTGCATATGGTCCCATGCAATGAGTAGCCATGAAAGAGGATATTGTATAACACGAAAAGAGCTTTTGGCTATATATTATTTCTGTCGCCATTTCAACCATTATTTATACGGTAAACGGTTTGTTTTGCGCACTGATCATAAAGCAATAACTTTTATGTTAACGACAAAGAAGCCTGATAACAGCACAGTTCCAAACGTGGATAAATTACTTGAGCAGTTTAGACATAAAAATGGAGTTCAGAAAAGGTACGGCGCATACGAATGCAGATATGCTGTCTAGAAATACATGCGGCAAATGTGTACAATGTCTGATGAACCATGATAACCCCAAATCAGGGCGATTAAAAACTAGATTGTTAACATTGATGACCGAAAATAATGGGAATGAATGGCAAAAAGATAATGCAGAAATACAAGAAATAAAAGATCAAATAAATGAAAGGAAAAATAATAAATATATGCTAAAAGGAAATATTATCTATACCAATCAAAACAAAATATGGATACCAGAAACAAAAAGACGAGAAATGATTAAGGAAACACATTTATTATTATGCCACGCAGGAGTAGATAAAGTTATGAAATATATTAGGAACAATTTTGATATGGAAGATTTGCTAAATGAAGTAAAAGAGACTATTTCAATATGTGAATCATGTCAGAAAAATAAAGTTTTAACTACAAAGTCAAAAGAAAAAACAAAAGTAATTCAAGTTTCAGAACCTATGGGAAAAATATACATGGATATTTGCGGTCTATTAAGAGAAACCTTCAGAGGAGAAAAATATATTTGTGCAATAATCGATCATTACAGTAAATACATATCTCTAACTCCTATTAGAAAGCAAGATGAAAATACAATAAAGGCAGTTTTGTTAAATAATTGGATATTGAAATTTGGAGCTCCTAAGGAACTACATGTTGATTGTGGAAAGAATTTCGAAGCAAATAGTAATAAAGAACTAGCAAAGGCAGCAGGAATTGAGCTGATATTTTCGAGTCCGTATCATCATAATACTAATGGTGTAATAGAAAGACAATTTCGTACTATGAGACTATATTAACGCGTCACTCAGAGAAGGAGTTAAAAAAAGCTGGGCAGAATTAATACCTGATATAGAATACATTTTAAATGCGACAGCTCAAAAAATACTGGAGTGAGTCCAGCAGAAATTATATTTGGAAGAAAGATAGTAATAATGAAGTGGATAGAAATGAAATCATGCGGAAATTAGAGGCTAAAAGACAGCAAGCGAAAGAAATTGGCACAACTAGGAACTTAGAAGTGGGGGACAAAGTATTGGTGAAACAAGAAATTAGAAACAAAGATCACGAGAGATATGAAGGACCATACCCAGTAATAAAACGAAATCATGAAAGAAGTTACTTATTAACAGACGAAAACGGGAGAAAAGTAACGAGGAATATAGAAAAGTTAAAGCATTTTAAAGAAGGGGATGTAAGGAGTTAGTAAATCTCTATATAAAATTATTATGGTTAAATGGTAGAAGTGAGATCAGTTAGTAGAAATAATTATTTCTGTTAAATTTTTATATTTAAATTCTATATTAAATTATATTAAATTAAATCAATTAAATGTAACCGGTAATTACATTAATATTAATAATTATTACGCTTCGGTGTTTAAATACGCTAGTAAACGGCACAATTTTGAGGTTGTTATAAAATTAAATGCTTGAAGAAGATTTGAATTTAATAGCGTCTAACATATGTGATGAAAAAAAACTTTTAAAATGTGAATTAAAACTTATCTAACTGATCCCTTAAATCGTATGGTAACCAAGGTTTATCTAAATCGACTAGTGTAGATTGTCTATGTGTGTTCAACTTATAAAATACAATTTAAGAATTTTTTTTATTAAATAACCTTCTCAGGTCGTAAGACTGTTACCAATGGTAGACATTACATATCCTTGTATACCAAACCTAAAAAGAAAGAAATTTTCCTAATTTTCCTAGGTACCCCTTCAGGTGGAAATGTTATCTAAATTACTGGTAACTCAAATAATATAAAGGTATATATACGAATATTGAATTAATAAAAGCATAAATTTTAGAAATTTACAAATACCCTCTCAAGCAAGACAAGGATTAGGACGAGATCTCTGACACTAATTGGGGCTACACCTTACATGTAATAAACTTAGAAAAGATATCCTTTGTAATGTTTCCATAATAGCCCCACTGATATAATCCATGTATAGGTGGACATATGTAAATGTGTGTGTGTGAGTGAGTATACCTGAGATAAATTCCCCTTGACCAAAAAAATTTAAGCTAGTTAACCACAAGCGTCTCCATTTTATGTACCTTGTTGTAAAGTTTGGTGGTTTATTCTTATCTAATTGAATTATAGTATTTATGTAACGTACGATTGCGTGTGTAATTGGTATGTAATTAGTATTTGTATGACGAGTGATACTATGTTATAAGAAGCTTAATGAACCCGATAGAGTCACCGTTAAAAATTGTGACGGGACAATCGGGGTGCGTGTATGTATGAGTGCTTACAAAACTCAGATAAAAATGATTAATAACCAACAATATAATTAACAAACGTTTTGTTAAATAATAAAATNATAATTATTTCTGTTAAATTTTTATATTTAAATTCTATATTAAATTATATTAAATTAAATCAATTAAATGTAACCGGTAATTACATTAATATTAATAATTATTACGCTTCGGTGTTTAAATACGCTAGTAAACGGCACAATTTTGAGGTTGTTATAAAATTAAATGCTTGAAGAAGATTTGAATTTAATAGCGTCTAACATATGTGATGAAAAAAAACTTTTAAAATGTGAATTAAAACTTATCTAACTGATCCCTTAAATCGTATGGTAACCAAGGTTTATCTAAATCGACTAGTGTAGATTGTCTATGTGTGTTCAACTTATAAAATACAATTTAAGAATTTTTTTTATTAAATAACCTTCTCAGGTCGTAAGACTGTTACCAATGGTAGACATTACATATCCTTGTATACCAAACCTAAAAAGAAAGAAATTTTCCTAATTTTCCTAGGTACCCCTTCAGGTGGAAATGTTATCTAAATTACTGGTAACTCAAATAATATAAAGGTATATATACGAATATTGAATTAATAAAAGCATAAATTTTAGAAATTTACAAATACCCTCTCAAGCAAGACAAGGATTAGGACGAGATCTCTGACACTAATTGGGGCTACACCTTACATGTAATAAACTTAGAAAAGATATCCTTTGTAATGTTTCCATAATAGCCCCACTGATATAATCCATGTATAGGTGGACATATGTAAATGTGTGTGTGTGAGTGAGTATACCTGAGATAAATTCCCCTTGACCAAAAAATTTAAGCTAGTTAACCACAAGCGTCTCCATTTTATGTACCTTGTTGTAAAGTTTGGTGGTTTATTCTTATCTAATTGAATTATAGTATTTATGTAACGTACGATTGCGTGTGTAATTGGTATGTAATTAGTATTTGTATGACGAGTGATACTATGTTATAAGAAGCTTAATGAACCCGATAGAGTCACCGTTAAAAATTGTGACGGGACAATCGGGGTGCGTGTATGTATGAGTGCTTACAAAACTCAGATAAAAATGATTAATAACCAACAATATAATTAACAAACGTTTTGTTAAATAATAAAATTTATTCGACCTTTACTTTTCTTTTGTCCTGTCGTTTGGTTGTTGGGGGTTTACAATTGGTTTTATCTTGATTGTTGACTGTTTATCTAAAAGTAGACTTTGGATATACCTTTATATTCTTGTTATGATTGAATTGAATTAAATGGACAATTGAAAGTTGACTTCCGAAATATCTTTATATTCTTGTTATGATTGAATTGAATTAAATGGATAATTGAAGGTAGACTTTAGAGATCTCTTTATATTCTCAATTAATTTTTTTCAATTTGTCATTTTTACTATAGCGATAATTTACTATAATAAATTATCGCTATATAGTTTTTAAGACTTTTTATTTCAGGTCGTTGAGGGCGCCAAAACAGGAGTAAAAATAAAACCTAATTGAATTTCTGTTTTGACTCATAATTATGATTAAAAATGTAAAATTCTACTACATATCTTTATCATTGCTAGTACCATCATTATCGTTTGTCGGTATTCAATTTTATTTTTAAATATTACTAGAACTTTATCTCATTTAGATTTTATACTGAAGACTTTTGAATACTATTTGCTACTCTATGAATTGTTGAAATACAAATTTGAATTGAAAACTAAAAAATAGTTCATAAATATTTACCGTTACTTTTCAAAATAAATAAATAAAATGAAATTATGTAGCAATTTATATCGAAAAAGTGAAAGTAGGTTAAAAATAATAAAAATTTACTTTAAATTGTAAAAGATTCAAAAAACAAAATTTTATAAATTTATGTATCCGAAAATTTTATTTTAAAAGTAATGACTCATCAATTAGTTTGCAAATCAAACTGTATTATACATGGAATTATTCCATTCCAACAGCTCTAATCACATCCTCATTAATAAATAACAAAAACATATGTATTGTGACAAACAAAAAATCTTTCCTAAATTTACGAATAAGGATCATAATAAAATAAGTCAGAATATAAATAGGATGAATTGTCGAATGAAATGGCTAAATTAATACATAATAAGAGTCAATATGAGAATTTCACTGTCAATAACCAAGTTAATTATTCTTTTTGTTTTGGTTTACTTTTTTCCTGCTCTGGTCTTACTAATTCTTGACTTGTATATTTCTTTCTTGCAAATTCATACGGCAATCTCATTTTGACAAATTTCTCTCCTAGTTCAGAATTTCTTTTTTTAATACACAAATCAATAAAATTACCCTGATTGTAAATTGTAAACAAATTGTGTAACTCATCACCTCTGTTTCGCGTTGCATAATCCATTGCTGAGAAATCATACTAAATAAATATTTCAGAAGAACATTTCAATTAGTTATTTACTTTGTCTTTAGAAATAATATCGCATCCCGCATGCAGTAAGAGCTTCACAATTTCAACACCTTTTGAGACACGACCAATTCTAGAAGCATAATGAATGGGCGTATTGCCAAGCTAGAATATGATTTATTATCAATTTATTAATATCAGAATAACAAAAAAACCTCATCAACAGCATTAATGTCACACTTGTTATCAATTAATATCTGAACCACTTCTAGATTGCCCCGTTCACAAGCATAATGAATGGGCTGCTTGCCAAGCTAGAATATGATTTATTATCAAATTTATTAATATTAGAATAACAAAATGACCCAATCAACAACATTAATGTCACACTTGTTATCAATTAATATCTGAACCACACCTAAATTGCCTCCTTCACAAGCATGATGAATGGGCTGCTTGCGATGCTAGAATATGATTTATTATCAATTTATTAATATTTGAATAACAAAATAACCTCATCAACAGCATTAATGTCACACTTGTTATCAATTAATATCTGCACAACTCCTAGATTGCTCCGTTCACAAGCATAATGAATGGGCTGCTTGCGATGCTAGAATATGATTTATTATCAATTTATTAATATTTGAATAACAAAATAACCTCATCAACAGCATTAATGTCACACTTGTTATCAATTAATATCTGCACAACTCCTAGATTGCTCCGTTCACAAGCATAATGAATGGGCTGCTTGCCAAGCTAGAATATGATTTATTATCAATTTATTAATATTAGAATAACAGAATAACCCTATTCACAGCATTAATGTCATACTTGTTATCAATCAATATCTGCACAACTCCTAGATTGCCTCCTTCGCAAGCATAATGAATGGGCTGCTTGTCAAGCTAGAATATGATTTATTATCCATTTATTAATATTTTAATAACAAAATAACCTTATCAACAGCATTAATGTCACACTTGTTATCAATTAATATCTGAATCACACCTAAATTGCCTCCTTCACAAGCATAATGAATGGGCTGCTTGCGATGCTAGAATATGATTTATTATCAATTTATTAATATTTGAATAACAAAATAACCTCATCAACATTAATGTCACACTTGTTATCAATTAATATCTGCACAACTTCTTCGTTGCTCTGTTCACAAGCATAATGAATGGGCAGCTTGCCATACTAGAATATGATTTATTATCACTTAAGCAATATTGAAATAACTTTGGTCGGTCAATATTTAATTTATTTGTTTTAACATATTTTGCATTATTCACTTTATTATATTTTATTTTTAATATTATAATATGTAATATTTTTAATATTTTATTTAATTTCCTCTTTTATAAAAAATTTTTAATCTCGATTTTACAAAGAGACTAGCAAATAATTATTGCTTTAGGTTTAGGGTAATACATAATTAATTAAACATCTGTTTGTTTTCTTATGTTGAATTTGACTGATGATATTGCTCAGGATATTATTTATATTAAAATTTGATTCGTTTAGATTTGGATGTTTTAAGTGATGCAGGACATTGGCCATACCCCATGACAAATGATTTAATGACAGAACCTGTTAGGCGTGATCTTTCAATTATGCAGAATGTAAATGGGCCATTCTTATTGGTTGACTGGCCCATGAGGTCTTTTAAATAGGACGCATGAATTAAGGTCATTGACTACAAAGTGGTTTTTTAAAAAATCCCAAACAATGAAAAGATTTTACGATCATGGATAATGTTTCTCTTTCAAGAAATGCATTGTGTTGGGTTATTGAGTTGGTGATAAAATTTAATGTTACTCTGACTCCAAGCGTGTCTTTATATAATTCACAAATAACACTTGACAACAGAAATCTTTATTGATAATCACAAATAAACTTTCACTTGACACTGACAATAAATTCAACACTCTGCTTGGTGACTATACAATGCTTATTACAACACTCGGTGAGGAATAGCACTTATGTATAACACCGGATTAAAAGATCACAAATTACTGATTGGTTTCTAAACTGGGATTTTGAGCTGGTTGTTTTCTTTGACTTTCTTCCAAACTTTATTCAAATAATCAATAACTTCTTTCGTTTTATTATTCAACTAATTCTTTTCTTCAACTCTTCTCCAATAATTATTTTCCACAATTATTTCCTTTACAATTATTTTGACAATCGTTTGTCCAACAACGTTTCGTCCAACGTCTAATTTTCTCCAATAATTCTATTTCTCAAATCGTCTCTCAAATCGTATCTCAAATCGTCCTCCAAATCGTCTCTCAAATCGTATCTCAAATCGTCCTCCAAATCGTCTCTCAAATCGTCTCTCAAATCGTCTCTCAAATCGTCTCTCAAATCGTCTCTCAAATCGTCTCTCAAATTGTCTCTAATTTTCCTTCTAAATTTGTCGTCTCTTTTTGTTCCTCCTTTTGTTCTAATTTCATGTTCACCAGTTTTCCCTTATATAGTTCGCTTCTCTTGTGGCACTCCAGATAATCAAGTGTTTTTCCACTTTCCATCTCCTGCTTTCCCCGACTGTCCCATTTTTATCTCTGACAGCTGTCAAGTTGTTTTTCCCTTTTTCCTTTCTTGTTCGACCGCCTTCTCCCATCAATTCTATTATCACTCGCAAGCTGTCGAGATAAGGATATTGTTGTTTTCCTTTTTCCCCGATTTCAAAATTCCTTTTCCTTTTTGTACTAATTAATTAGTACTGACCTTGATTTTCCTTTTCCTGTTTGATTCCTTTTATTTCCTTTATCTTTCTCATTTTTAATTTCTTTTCACTTCCGTTTTCTTTTCTGAGTCTCTATAGATCGTCCCGTTTGTCATGGCGATCTTCCCCCAGGTAATTTTATTTATTTCTTTATGAATTATTATTTAGGTATCCTCAACATATCTCCCCCCTTTAAAAAAATTTCGTCCTCGAAATAAATTCAAATTGGAAATTTATTTATTTTTATAGTTACCTTCTCATTTTAAAATCCCAAAGTAAAATATTTATCCCTTCCCATAGTTGTTTGATTTTATTGCGCATTCCATTAATCCCCCTATTACTTTAATACATATCAATATCCTCTGTGTTTTGATAATAGCATGATAAATAATAATACTCCTAACAATAATCCTACTGTGACTTATGATGACAATAATTCTGACATTAATAATAATAATAATACCAATACCATAACAATAACAACAATAATAATAACACTAATAATAACAACAATACTAATAATAATAATAATAATAATAATAATAATAATAATAATAATAATAATAATAATAATAATAATAATAATAATTATAATATTATTATTAATAATAGTAATAATAATCAAATAATGATAATAATAATAATAATAATAATAATAATAATAATAATAATAATAATAATAATAATAATAATAATAATAATAATCATAATAATAATAATATTATTAATAATAATCAAATAATGATAATAATAATAATAATAATAATAATAATAATAATAATAATATTAATGATAATAATAATAAAAATGATGATAATAGTAATAATAGTGATACTAATAATAATAATGATAATAATGATAGTAATAATAATTATTATAATTATAATAACAATAATAATAATAATAAAATTAATAATAATAATTTTAATTACAAAATTCCTCGAAGAGGAAAAAAATTTTATTAGCACTTACGTGCTTAATTTTTATCAATGTTTGGCACTTTCGTGCCTTTTAATATTTTATTTATTTGCCGCTATCTGGACAGATTTTTATTTAAGTGGCACTTATGTGTCTGATTTTTGTTGGTGGCCCATTCAAAATCCATTTCATTATCACCGTGATCTATTTGTGATTTGATTGGTTGTACGTTTCCCTATCAACTTGATTTTTGTGTCAGTAAAAACAAACTTACAAAATTAACGTCACCTAAAAAATAATTCATTGCTCCTTTTTCCATATGAAACTGATTATAACGATTTCGGTTTTATTATTTCTGGTACTACCTGCCGCAAGTATACACTTATTGTTCCGATATACAATCGGATATTGCTGTAATATTTTGAAAAGTCCGTTCGACCGATTTGCGAGAGGCGTAACTCGGCAATATAATTTTTTTTTCGGCATTATTTATGTTTTTGGTTATATTTAATCGTTACCACTGCAGTCGGCCTTTGTTACATTCTGGAGAAATGACTATGTTTCAACGGAACGAAAAAGGATTTGTATATCATTACTTGTTATCAGTAAGATTTGGCTTATATATTTTTTTATATTTATTATTAAGGAATAATTACGAAATAACCGATGTCTATCTGTCTGAATTGGTTTAATTTTTATTATCAAAATATACTCTTTTCAATCAGATTTTGTTTTGAATTAATTTTTTTTGTCTTTTCATTAATCACGTTAGTTTTCTAATAACTAACCAACACTTATGATATAATATTAATTTGTTTTTTTTATAATGCCTCGAATTATAATTGACGTTTGTTCCCAATAATTATTGACGAGATTAAAAATTAATTTTCAGACTTTAATCCAGAAAACTATGTTTGATTAACAACAGATATATTTATTTATTTATTTATATTCGTAAACAATGATCTGAGTAGACATATGTAAAATGTGAAATTGAAAATGAAAAAGATAAACTAAAAACAATTTATTCTGGATAAATAATATTTNAATGAATAAAAAATGTATATATAGGTACATATAACAAATAAAAGTTACGAGGGCACGCGAAAAAAAATTGAATTTAAATTTAGTTTATTTTGGCACTTTGATAAAAACCTATTTGCCATCCCTGCATTATATAATGTTAATTATTTTACATGAAGAAGTCTGACAATTCTTTCTATGTATCAAAATATCATTTTATCAAACAAGATTAAGATTTTAAAATTTCTAACAACAACAACAATATTAATCAAATAATAATGATAATATTAGTAATAATTATAGTAATGTTTTAATAATAATCATAGTAATAGTAATAATAGTGATAATAACAGCAATACTATTAATTAAAAATAATAATAATTATAATATCGATAATAATAATAGCTACAATTATATATTATTACTCATTCATTTTTATACATAGGGTTTATTATTTATGTCAATATCTTTCAAATTACCTCGCACGCTGGTTACGCCAGGCTGCAGGCGACGAGGTAATTTTGCCATGAAGTCTTCAGATCCCGAAGTTCGTGATCTGGAAATTTCAAGGCCTTTTTTATTAATTCAAAATTATATATATTTATTTATTCATATTTTTATTTATTTGAGTAGCTCCCCATAGGGTTCTTACTACAACTGTATTGGTATTGAAATTTTTATTATACTATATAACAAGGGTGGGCACGCATGAGTTCAATGAGAGACATTTTCCGAAAATTTATTTTTTAAAGAGCCACCATAGTGAACTACATATTTTTTTTTATTTCATTAATTTGATTAAAAAAGACTTAAACGCTATTAAAAACAATTATTTCAAAATTTAAGTAACAAACATAAAATATAATAAAAATCCATTAATAAAAAGTAATAAAATTTCTTGAATTAACGAAGACTTTTGGTCAAATCTTTGAAATTTGGTGTATACTTTGTTAAAGCTGTTCGCAGCAATTCTGTAAGATGCTGATTGGTCAACTGTGAACGATATTTCGACTTCACGAACTGCATTGTGGAGTATAAAGATTCACAACAATATGTTGTACCAAAAATTGAAATTAGACGGCAAGCAGCTTGTTTTAAGTGTGGATATTTTGCCTCTGGTACGAGTTTCCAAAATTCAATTATAGAAGTAACTTTATGGTGCATTTGCAAAGCCTGGTCCTCTTTCATATCTAATAACTCCAATTCCCCAACCGCTTTTTTAACAAGTATTACTTCAGAAATTGGAAATCCATCTTCAATAATATCACAAATAAATGGGTTCACAAAAAATGCAAATGTAGATTTAAAACTTTTCAAATCTTCAAACCTACATTTGAAATCCGCTTGCAATTCTTCCAATTTTTCACTGTATTCGTTTACTTTTTCTTCTATGATATCAATTTTATTAGCTTTTATTCGTGGAAAATGATTAAATATTTTCGACCTAAGATCGTTCACAAAAAGCCGAAGTTTAGCTTCAAAACTAAATAACGTTTGTGACAAATCAATAATTATCTTTTCTTTTCCTTGTAAAGCCAAATTTAATATTTGCAAATGTTCCATAATGTCTGTAAGGAACATTAAGTCAGAAAGCCAAGTTTCATTTTCTAATTCTGGGTATGCTATTCCTTTTTCTTTGGTAAATATTATGATAGGATTTAGGAGTTCCACAAAACGGTCCAAAACATTGTAAGTTGACAGCCATCTAACAATACACCATAAGGAGACATCATTGGGCAATTCATCTGTTTCATCATTTAATCTTAATTCTTCTAAAAAGTTTTTAAATTGACGATGTGTTTTGGCATTTGTTCTAATTAAATTCACAATCTTCAAAACAATCTTCCACACATTTTCGTATTTAAAGTACTTCGCTATGAGATGCTCGCGATGAATTATGCATTGAAGAGATAAGAAATGAGGAATATTTGGATCTCTGTTTAAAAGACCAATGAGACCTTGATTTTTCCCCATCATTGCAGGCGCTCCGTCTGTCGCAACACTTACAAGTTTATCACGCGCCAATTCAAACTTGTCCATCACTACATCAAGCGCAGTTTTGACATCGATACCGCGAGTTGTTTCTTTAAGAGCTACTAGGTCTAAAATTTCTTCCTTTACTTTTACGTCAGAAGATACAAAGCGGACAAAAACGGCTAATTGTGCAAACATCCTGAATGTCAGTAGACTCGTCGAGAGCTAAACTGAATGCTGTACAATATTTTAAATCACACATCAAATTATTTTCAACATTTTCGCTAATTTGGCCAATTCGACGCGCAGTTGTACGACGTGACATAGGAATACGTGAGATCAATTTATGTAGTTTTGAGTTATCCGGATCCAAAACTTTAATCAATTCTTCCAAGTTTCTCTTAATAAATTCACCTTCTCCATATGTACGTTTAGCACGAGCTATATTCCAAGCTATCAAAAAACTAGCTTCGTTGGCACTGTCATCTTCTCGACTAAAAGAAGACATTAGTCCTTGTTGGTTTTGAAGCCCTGATTGCAATGACTTAAGTTTTTCTGTTCGCAATTTTGAATTGAGTGGATATTGAATTGATAAGTGTGGATGACTTACTTCATAGTGTCGACGTAAATTGGTTACTTTGTAGTTGGAAATTGTAGCTTTACAAATAAGACACAACGATTTACCATTATTGTCAATAAAAAAAACTTTTCTGTCCATTCTTCTTGAAAAGTTCTATTTTCTTGTTTGTATTTTCGTTTTTTGATGTTTTCTGAGGTCATTGTAATAATAAATTTGAATAACTTATATTACTGAAATTTAAACAAAATAATAAAAAGACATAAATTTAATTTTAATTAATTTAAAATTTTAAAATGCTTCATAAAAAATCTTACCAAATTTTTCAAAAAACACGAATAGAAAACTATACTAAAATATACAAACAAACGCAATATTGTACAAACAAAAATACTAACTAATCAAAATTCACTAAATTTCACTAAATTTATTTTCATTGCTTCTCTCTCGTTGTTATAACAAAGCGCCGCCTACTACAAAATAATTTTAAAAAGCAGTAAAATGTGAAAAACAATGTTTCGTTAATTTTTAACATTTATGAAAATACAATTGCAACAAAAAATTTTTTTTTAAAAATTCAGTTGAAAAAATTTCAAAATAAAAAAATCGAATTCAATTTTCAAATTCAATTATCAAAAATTCAATTATCAATGAGCCGCAGTTTACTCAACGAAGAGCCGCATGCGGCTCTAAGAGCCGCATTTGCCCACCATTGCTATATAATATAATATTATTAAATTTTCAAATTATATTTACGATTTAATTAATATTTTGTTGCCCTTGCTATTTTATTATTTTATTATTTATTTGATATAAAGATTTTTGGGGTACAAAAAATAAAGTAATTACGAATAGTAAATTTTATTTATTTATTACAATTATTATTTATTCATCTTCTGTCTGGTAACGTTGTAATTTTTATTTTTTCATCTTCTCTTTGATAGGTGGCTAAGATTTTTTTGAGCTTCCATTCTTCCCCGTTGATAATGATTGTATTTCCCACCGGAGTTTCCGTAGTTATCGTTTGAGTTTCTAAATCTTTGAGTCTTCGTTTTGCCATTCTCTTTATACGAAGCTCCATTTTCCCGCCATTTTTAATTCCTCTCCCATTGCTATAGTTACTTAATACCTCTTGATGGTTTTCATTGATTCGATGGTATGAAGATTTGGTTCCATCTCTTGCATCTCCACAACTTTTTCTCTTGTGGTTTCTCCGGGATTTTGAGTTTATTATATTCCTTTTTTTGATTCATCATTAGTTGGCGAGTTCTATACTCTTGTAGGGAGTGAGATATCCGCGTTGGCACTTTTATGTCATCTTCCCAATCGCTTTCCAATGCCAAATAAACTCGTCTCACTGCGTTCGTATCTTCTCTCGCCGAGTGTGTTCCCTTTTGCATTGATATTTGGCATATTTCTTGCGCAATTATTGACAATTTGTATCATTGCCTATTTGTGATTTTCCTTTTCGTTAGAGCTTGGGCTGCTGCTAGATCCCGAATTCCCCATAAATCATTTGGGTTGACTCCACTATATCTTAATTCCTTTTGCAGGTCATGTCCTACCAATATTTTCCGTGCTGTTAGTTCCTGAATTTTCCTTTGGCTCTCATATTGATCTTCGTGTTTCCTAGACATTTTTTCAGTAATGCCGTGAACCTGTGTAACATAGTTTTTTATTTTTTCTCTCGGAGTTATCAGATCATTGTAGATTATTTTCCCGGTATATTCAATGAGGCATACCGCTAGTGGGATCATTCTATTGTCCTCGCTTACTCCATATTCGGCATCCATGAATATTATATTTTTTCGGATTTCTTCAGTGGTTAAATATTTTCTCAGGAATGACTTTCGGTGTTTCAACATTTCTTCAGTAATCGGGAGCAAGGTATTTTCTTCTTCTATTGAGATGATCCTTTATACCGCGTTACTCGTGGGCATTTTACTCCGGCATTCTAATACTAACCACGCGGTTCCATTCGCTGCTCGCATACGTTTATGCCATGTTTCTTTATCAATTTTCCATGACGAATTGTTTGACATTGTTCCGGTTATAGTTCCTTCATTGTTTACGATTTCCACTATTCCTTTAAATACATGGATCTCCCAATTTTCATCATTTTTTCTCACTAATAATTCGGCTATTATCATTCTTGATCTCCATTCGATCTCCATTAGACATATTCTCATTTTCTCATTGCCTGTTCTTGCCCAATTTGGGATTCTCAGATTCTCTTCGATTACATATGTCTTCTCTATTCGGCTTCTTTTTTCTCTAAAATATTGTGAATACAGTTTCGTTGGCCTGCTGATTTTCTCCATTTGATTTTCTTTGTTTTTCTTCGTTTTCTTCTTCAAAAATTTTGTCAAGTCGCTGTAAACAACCATACTCTTATATCCCAACTTTCCCATCAGTAGTGTAATCGTTTAACCAATCAAATTACAGGAATGATAATTTAATTTTAGATCACGAATAATCACAATACAAGATCACTATTAGTCATTTTTATGTAATTATAAAAGGTATGAAAGAAAGAAATACTCTACGATATCAATAGCATGCAATGAAATCATATCTTACTACACCCATGTCTCTAACTGCTGCGGCTCCGAATATTGATAGTCGCAGATAGAATTGTCATTGTCATTACTTCTCAAGATTAGAACAATGTAGATGAGTTGGATACCGCTCGGTATTGCCACAATGATACATATGAATAGCAATTCGACACAATTGTTATGAGATGATTTGTCTTTACAGTTTAGTGAAAAGCTTTCGTTTTTTGACCATGAGGGTTTTACGGTTAATGTTAGATTATGATCACTTATTATTTCTCCAATGGGTTGGGTATGAGGAAGATGAATATGTCTATTTTCAATGAAAGTGACTTGCCATTGATCTGAGTTCGATTTTTGCTTGCAATATTGAATTTTGATCATGAAATTTCTTGGTTTCGGTTTAGATACTGAGTTCAAGGTACTCAACTTTGCTCTTTGTTGGTATTCATCTAACACCACCTGAATTTTATTATTTACAAAAATATTTACCCTTTGCCTGAGGCCTGGTTGGCGTGACACAATTATTTCATTGTTCTCAATTTTTATTTGAACTCGATTAGTTTCGTTAACCAAGTATACTGCTTCATATTGACTCTGAACTTCTACCCATTGATTATTCATATACGTCCCATTGTCATGAATGAGTTTCTCGTAATAATGTATTGAAAGACTGTAGGTGAGATTTTCTTGTAAATTTTTGTATTTAACAAAAGATTTTCTTTTATTTAATGTTTCAATCGTAATGTTTTGAAAAACAATTCTGACTTTCTGTTGTTCTTCCGCTTTCCAATATACGTGAATTTCATTTATCATCGGTTCAATTTCAACTAAATTTCTCCATTCATTTGTTCAAATGTTAATTTGTATGAGGTTATAAATACTTTGAGTAGTATTTGTTTGATACCTATATTGTTTAATGGTCCAAGGATATTTATAATTTGTTGTCAATTGATGAGCTACATATGTGCTTTTCTCATAATTAAACGTAACAAATGGTTCGAAAGGGTTCAATAGATTACTAACTTCTATTTGTTCTGATATTTCACAATGATATGTCCACACAATGCTGGTAAACGTTGAATATATATAAATTTTATCCAATAAGGGTACTTTTTCTACTGCATATGGTAGATTCATTGTTATTCCACTTGAGGTTGCTATGATATTTATTAGGACTGTAGTTATAAATAAAACTTTGTTCATATATCCCAATGGCGTAGGGTTTTTTTTGAAAATTTTGTTGAATAATTGTTTCATCATTAAGTTTTTTTTGTTTTGATCGTAATTGATACTCCATTTCAGATACTTTCTTACATCGATTGGCATGAACTATAATTGTTTCTGCTCTTTTGTTATTCATTGGACGTAACTTTAAATTAGTTGCTGTAACATCACACACTGTGTATGGACCCTTGAATGGTCTTTGTAATTTTGTTGATAGGCCTTTTACTGGTTCCAGCCTGTTTAAATATACTGAATCTCCGATTTTTATTCCGTGCTCATGCGCCTTTTTGTCATATTTTTTTTATATTGTTCCTGACGATACTTAATTTTTAACTCCGCACGAGTCCATGCAGATTGTAATCGTTCTTGCATTATTACTTTATAATTTGGAACGTCCATGTATTGAGAAGTTGGGGGTTGAAATTTCAGGTCAATTGGCATATTGTTTCGTCTCAAATACATTAAATAAAAAGGTGTTGCACCCGTACTTTCGTTAACTGCATTTCGATAGGCAAACAGACATGGTTTGGTAAATAAGTCCTAATCTTTTTGTTTCCGATTTACATACGATGAGATCATATTGATTAAATCTTTCTACTAGCCCGTCTGTCTGCGGGTGATATGGTGATGTATTTAATTTATAAATACCAAATAATTCGGTAATAGATTTCGGTAAATAAATCCCATTGCTTCTTCACCTCCAGTTGAAAAAACTCCGCACAATAATATTGTTGGGCTGGAACCGAGAATCGAGAGCTTGTTTTAATGAATCAAAAATACATAACATAAAAATCGCACCAAGTTAAATTAAAACACCAATCAATACAGATTAAAGTACGTAACACATTGATGATAAATAAGACCCGGGTGATAAAATAAAGGAACGAAAATAAAGGTCGCAATCACTAACACAATTTGGAGAAACATCACATTCGGAATAGTTAACAACTAAGAAATAAAATAATAATAAATAAAATAATGGGTAATAAATTAATTAATAATATGAAAAATTTCTAAATAAATAAATTTAAAATTTAAAATAAATTATCTAGTAAAGTGGTAAAATAATAAAAAAGTAGAATAAAAGTAGTAAAATTAGATAAACCATAAAATTTATAAAACTAAATTGTTTAATGAAAACTAAAAATAAAACCAACAAAATTATTTAAATTATAAAACTTATAAAACCAAATTGTTTAAATTAATGAAACTAAAGTAAAATTAACTGAACTTATTTAAATTTTAAAACTTGTAAAACTAAATTAAAATTAGCAAAAACTATTTAAATTATAGAATTTATAAAAATAAATCTTAAAAGTTAATAAAAATTAGAATTTTGATTAATTAAATTAATTAAATTAAAAAATAAATAATTGCACACATTCATGCATGCATGCAAAAATTAATCAGAATTGCCTCGCATTCTAATTGGATATAACAGCAGAGAATGCGGAGGCGTATAATTCAATCAGTATAAATACTGGGTGAAATTTCATTTAAAAAACTCTCACGCTCAACTGGTTACACAACAATTCATTTACTGGCAATGAACATATGCTCTCAATTTTCGATTCCATGCCATCGCGGTGAGGTAAATTTGATTTTTGTATTGTGTAATGTAATTTTGTTAGGTCTAATGTTATTTTAAATTGAAGTTAATTTTAGTTAATGTTATTTAGTTAATTTATTTTGTTATTTAGATAATGCTATTTTAAATTGAAGTTAATTTTAGTTAATGTTATTTAGTTAATTTATTTGGTTATTTAGATAATGTTATTTTAAATTGACGTTAATTGTTAATATTGGTATGGTATTATTCATTTTGTTGTTGTTAAGTCTAATGTTATACAATTTTAGGAATTAATAAAATTTTTAACGGAATTTGTTTTTAATTACTTCTTATGTTTGGCGTATGTTATTTTGTCCTTTTTGAATAATATCATAATTTAGGTTGGGTTTTTCTGGGTATTTTTGTGTCGATGGTCTGGACTGGGGGAAGGTTTGTGGACGGGCGGCACTTCGTGCTGTTAGTCGGCAGATGTTTCACCAGTTAAGTCCATCGGGATAGGGAATATAGATAGGGAGATGAACGGTTAGAGGGGGTAAAATCAATTTGCGATAGTTTAGGGCCCTATTTAGAGTTAGAAAGTATAGGACTTTTATTTTCATAGATATTTCTGAGTTAGGAGAAATATTAGAATAGTTATGAACTGTTGTCGGTAGAGGAAGTAGGTTTAGGCAATTTTATAGAAACCACGAATAGTTGAGATATTCGATCGTTCAGGATTAGGAATACAGGCAGATCCCTGCTCAATTTTCATGAGAAGTGTGGAAATATGTTTATTAACTTTTGAATGAGGGCCAACCCCTGCTCAAATTTTTTGAAGGATAATTTGGATATTATAGGAAGTATAGAATAATAATCATTAGATGGAAAATAAGGGCGGATCCCTGCGAAAAATTTTGTAAGAGAACAATAGGAAATACCCGTAATTGAGGACCACAAATGATCTAAAAACAGCATACATAGTGAATAATGAGGTAAGACCTTCTATCGGCAGTCTAAAACCCGAAAAGAAAATACAATGGGGAGTAGTTTTAGTAATAGAGCTCACCTGCTCATTGTTTTTTCGCCTTTGTGTACATTACCAACATGGTCGCCGCCATGGGTACACAGATGGTTTAAGGTGCAATAGTCATGGAGGTGCTTAGGAAAGAGTCAAGCGGATATCTAAATTACTTCTGACGTATTTAAAATACAAAATGACACACCCCTAAGTAACCAACAATATCATACTACGTTTAAGTTCTGGTTTGCCTATTTTCTCCCACAAACTCTTGCTCATGACTGTTACTGATGCTCCAGAATCCCATAACATCTCTGTTTGGGCATTATTCAACATTATTTTACTCCAATTTCTTCCATCTTTCGTCTGGTACATCTGTTCTTCTGCCTCGTCTCTTTGTCGTTCATTTCTTATTTCACAATTTATTGTCTTGACTCCACCGACGAAATGAAACCCATGGAGTCGCTGTTGTTTTTTCCGTCTTCTCTCAATATAGTATATTTTTCAGGGACATTGTATCTATCTTCCATGTCGCTGTGAGCTGTTCTGAAATCCTGGCTGTTCTCGGTGTAACCTCTTTTTTCAGATTTTGAATCTTCTTCTTCTATGCACGCTGTCCTTTGATATCGGTGTGGAACCTCTTTCCGTAACGAAAAACAATCTCGGAAACCGTGACCTTTGTTGGCGTATGTGGGAGAAGAAAAGTATTTTATACATGATTGTCAGACATACAAAGCCTCATCGTTCCGCTCAGACACTTCCCTTACATACTCCAAATGATCATGCAAATATTCCCACGTATGAGCCCGCGGTGATGTTCCACGTTGGTACTGCCCACACGGGTTGGAAGAGGTTAGCAGGTGAGCTCCTGCCTTAGGACTATTCCTAACTCCTTCTCGATTCGGGTTCCATGGTGCCTTAGAAGGTCTTATCCAACGCTACACACATAACTCAGTCCGACCCTGGTCCAAAGGGACGGCCTTTAATCTCGTGTTGCACCTTCATGATAACTTTTTCATTCAAATCAATCACGAAAATCACGCACACTAATAATACAGTCAAAGAAATCGAACAATTATATTCAAAGAACATAGAAATACATTCACGATTATTTACATAATGTCAGAACACTAAGAATTATGCACACTAAATCGTCAAATTTCCAAGATTGTTCATGATTCAGAGGGATCGAGACTGATGGAAGAGTTCTTTACGGGAATACCTCCCCTTCGGCAATCATTTCGTCGATGTCGACGGGTAGCCGGTGATCCGATATAAATTTGACACCTTCGGCTGGGATCACTCGGAACACTTCCTTCGAGGGGATGGAATGAGTAGACGAAATTTCTTTAAGGGTGGTTTGTGCCGCAGTTAACGACGCCTCGAGTGCTGCCATTGCATCTCGGCGTTTCTGATTTTTCTCTGCTCTGGTTGGCCTTTTTCGTTTGCGAGATGGCTGATGGTTATTCGCGACGGATGTGGCGACGGGTGCCACTAGAATTGGAGCCAAGATAGGATCGGAAGGACCACCTGCCAATGGCTGATAACCTGGCAGTACGGGAGCTGGGATGGGCGGTAGGTGTGAGCCATGCCCCTGACAGTTGGTTGTCGATACTTGGGCTGACTGGTGGTGGAATGGGAAGACATTCGTCCCATCTAAGACGGGGAATTCCCGTACCCGCTTAGCTAGTTCTGCCTCCGTGTAGATCTTGTGGAGGGCTTCGGACTGGGCTTTGATTGTAAGCCTCTGACAGCGGCTCTCCTCCAGGAGGCTGTCTCGGCAATGTTCCAATCGGAGAATCTTGCTCCGCTCCTCCTTCATCTGTGGCGAGGAGAACCACGTGCCTTCATAGAGGTCGATGCGTTTTTTCAGAGCCCCGATGTAAAGGTGAAGCTGTGCTATGTCGGCATTCTTATCCGCGCAGGAGAAGCACGGACGAAGTTCCTTGGTAGTACCGGCCGAAGTAGACATCTAAAAAGTTAATCAGTTCATACTGGTTCGTAACATTGGTTCGATTAATATACGTAATTTGAGACGCGGTCTTGTGATTCTACTAATTGTTCCGTCAAGGAATAATCTTCCGAAAACTTCTTTATCAAATATCGGCGTTCACCGTTCATTAATCACAAACATTCAAGTTTAATTCACCAATCTTTACAAATTAAGAAAAAGAAAACGGGGAATGTTTGAGAGCTGAGTTAGTTAATTAGACCTGGTCTTTACATTACATTACGGAATAGGTGATGTCCATGAAAAATTGCGTTATTTCGTTCATCATTGCTAGTTCTACCCCCGTTACTATATTCCTTACTGTTATTGATCGAAAGTTCCTCATTACTATGCGTTGGGAAGTTCATATGTATGCCACGTTATGGCAAAACTAATTTGATGTCTCCCGAAGCTATTTATATCATCTCTGCCCCGGTTATTGTTACGAAAATTCATGATAATGCGTTACCGAAATTACATTGTTAATTATATTTTTATTATTTCAAACAACGCGCCATAACCGTCGTTATAATGACGCTTGCCTGTGTGCAATTTCATAACGTCATCTTTTCATATGCGTGCTAGCGCTACTCCTTAGACAGATTTGTAGGTGTGTATTCACTGAACGATTTTATGCTTATAGTTATGTTAGGTGAATTTGTGACGTTTGTATGATGTAACCACTCATGTTGTATTACGCATCACCTCGCTATTCAGAGAAAAATTTATATCATCGCCTCCTCATTCTGTAATCAAACTTATTACTACCGTCGCATATCGATTCTTATGTGGCCTTGAGCGGGGTTGGCTAGTGTGCAGATAGATTGGTATCTTTTATTCGACGTAATATGGATCTATATTTACCTTACTTAGACGGGTAGTGACATCAATTATATCGTGAGAGCAGAACTAATTTATCATGAGTGGATGATCAAACAAGAAATGTCATTAAGTAAGTTTGATTCAATTATCGGGTTCCTCTTCACAATAATTATTTAAGATAACGATCGTCAACCTATGCGCTTGACAATTCCTGTCTTATCTTTCTCGTGGAAACACCATCGATTCTCTACTACGATCGGCTCGACACTGACTGAAGTTACTCGAGGATCGTCCGATAACATTGGCAATTAGTTTCTCATGTTGGTGGTGAGTATATCGATAACTTATCCTGATTTGTTTACTCTATTTTCAGGCAGAAAATTCTTATCAATGATTCAAGCTCGACAATTCGCCCTAAAAGTACACAGACGATGGGTTTAGTCGTTAAGGTCTTAGCGATCACAATCTCAAAAGAAAGCCTAGTGACAGTCTACATAAATCTCGTTGGAATTTTTCGTTTGCAACTGAAGATTATGATTCCTTCATGTTCAACCCACCGTAATTAAAAGGCTTAAGAAGTACTATGTCGAATTGGAACCCAACAAAGTACGATTGTGCATAATACTGAAGATTTTGGTTTTTGTGGTTTCTCCGGACGAATCTCGATGGATTTGCTATTTGTATCAAATGCCGTAATTTCACATCTTTCAAGGATAACATCCTCTATGCCGATCACAGACGTCACTCGGTGGAAGAATCTCCCTCGTTGCATGTACATCGTTCACCAGATGTCCTCACCCCTCCTGACCCACCTAAGAACGGCAACATCTCTGCCGCCGCTCTTAGACCGTCAGGAGGGACGAATCTATCTCTCTCCTCATCAAATATAAAATAACTCATGTGAAAAAATGCAAATAATAAATTAATACTGCGAAATTATGGATTATACCAATGAAAATTACCTGGCAACCGCGACGTCCGAATCTCGAATATGATGCCTCATGTTACAATATATGCCTCTATAACCCTTGGATTAGTAAAGGTGGTACTCCGTGGAGGATTATTCGGTTGGCCTTAACGAATTATGCTTCTCGTATTCATTCTCAGTTATACTTCTCGCAATTCCTCCCCATTCACGGCATCCATTCGATCCTCGGACGACACCGTTGTCAGTTCCATAGAAAAAGAGACATCTTTTATAAAACAATGTTTATTTAAATAAAATTATTATCGTTTATTAATTCATTATAATATATTAAATATGCATCATTCAAAATCAAATCTCTCTTACTGAAACTCTCTCGGAAAATGTTGAAATCAAAGTGCTTCGAAGTGGTTTTCCTTTTCTACTGAAATATCTCGATTGCAAAAATTCAGTTCCTGTGGGTCTGAATAAGTTTGAATAAGTTCTGATGGATGATTTTTATTGAAGTGAATAAATCGGCTGCTAAACTAGTCTGTAGAGTATAGCGGTTAAATGGTAATGTTTAAACAAAAATTTTACCTGTAGAGTATAGCGGTTAAATGGTACTCTACAGATATTTTCAGTAGAAGGAAGTGCTCCATGACTCAACGTTTTTTGTCATTTTTTTGCACTACCCCCCCAATGACTCAGCGCAAAACAAAGACATATGACTCATCGATGACTCATCCATAGCAACAGTGGTAACTGGGTCAAGGTCATATGACTCACCCATAGCAACCGTGGAAACCATGGCAACTAGGTCAAGGTCATTCTATTTTTAGTAACAATGGCACGTGACGTCATCAATGACTCATCAATGGCATTCTATTTTTAGTAACAAGGTCACATGACGTCATCGATGACTCATCAAGGTCATTCTATTTTAGTAACTAAGTCAAGGTCATTCTATTTTTAGTAACGAAGTCAAGGTCATTCTATTTTTAGTAACTAAGTCAAGGTCATTCTATTTTTAGTAACTAGGTCAAGGTCATTCTATTTTTAGTAACAAAGGTCATGTGACGTCATCGATGACTCGTCAAGGTCATTCTATTTTAGTAACAAGGTCATATGACTCATCATTTTTGGAACAAAGCCAACTGACTCATTATTAAAGTATGTATGACTCATCATTTTTTAAACAAAGACATATTTAATATTTAAACAAAGACATTAAAACAAATATTTAAATAAATACATTTAAAAAAAATTTAAATAAATACATTTAAACAAATATTTAAATAAATACATTTAAACAAATATTTAAACAAAGACATTTAAGCAAAGACATATAGACAAAGACTCATCGATGACTCATAGTTTAGATAGGGGGTTTCTTTTTTTTTGCATACTCCCCCCAGTATGACTCATCGATGACTTTTTTGAACAAAGACTCATCACACGACTCTAATTTTTAGAACAGACTTCTTTTTTGGTAAACCAAAATTTATATTATGTCGCTACAGAATAATAATAATAATAATAATAATAATAATAATAATAATAATAATAATTATAATAACAATAATAATACTTATAAAAACATACCCATTTCTTCATAAAAAAGTTTGTTTTCATAAAATTGATTTCATAATTCATAAAATTTGTTTTCATAAAAATTGGTTTCATAAAAAAAAATAAAAATTAATCATAAAAAATTTAATTATAAAAAATTTAAATCATAAAAAATAATAATTACCTCATTTGAAAAAGATGTACAAAGTATCGATAACATCTAACCAATCAGAATTGGATATTATCGATGCTTTGTTCTCTGAATATGACTCATCGATGAGTCATTGTTACTAACTGTGTAATTTCTACTCACATAAAGACATGCAATACAAGTGCATGAAAACGTCGATGATTTATGTAAGTAATAATAATAATAATAATATAATAATAATAATAATAATAATAATAATAATAATAATAATAATAATAATAATAATAATAATAATAATAATAATAATAATAATAATAATAATAATAATAATACTTAGAAAAATAGTAATCAACAAAATATATTTAAATTACAAATTTACAATTTTACATTGTCTTTTTTACAAATGTCTATTGCATTGATTGTTTCTTACAATCTTGGCTTCATTGACAACTATTAATAATAAAAAATAATAATTATAATGATAATAATAATTATTACCGAAATGATCAGTAATCTTCTCCGTCAAAATTTTCGTCATCATCATATATAAAAGTGTCCCCTATCCGATAATGCCCATATGCCAAACTCTTGTTTTTCGATTTCCAATACCGCTTGTCATTTCTATTTGTCAGCGCCTTCTTAATGTTTTTTATGCTGTACAATTGATGATTTTTGGATGCAATGCGGAATTGTGGCACAGAGTAAACCTTATTGTTAAAATAACAATCACGATAGGAATTGTGATCTAAGCCAGTATCTTTCAACGTGACAGATTTTGCTTTAAGAGTTTCTTTATCACCTAATAAGCTGTAACACTTGGGACGAAGAAACACCCACTCCTTATATCTTAATCCTTTATTCTCGTCTTTGAATTTTCCAATGACGGAATCTAGTGCTCTACTATATAAAGGATGTTGTGGGTTATAATTAGATGTGTCAAGCAAGGAGTCACGAATCATGGCAGGTAAGAGAATGTCAAGACTACAATGTTTAATTTCCAAAAAGAAAGAGTCTGTATCACTAGCTACTATATTAATTTGACAGTTAAACTCATCGCGATATTTTTGCAATTCATTATACTGCAACTGATACATTCTCAGTTTAGAAAGATCAAGAACAGTTTGCCCGATGTAGCTGGGCCTATCTAAACATACAGACTCTTTCCTAAGCAAAACCGAAATCAAATCATCGTCTATCCTAGTAGATTTCTTAAATGCCGGTTTTGAGGCATATGTGATAAGTTTTTGTGCGGAATTGCACAGTCGTAAGTTAATACGTTTTTTCAAGTTCTCAACAGTTTTTCCATACAAACTGTTATTGAGCAACTTGTAATAGTCTTTATCGAGCGGTGTTATGGATGCGGCTCGTAGTTGTGTGTTGGTATCTATGTATTTATTGAAGACAGTGCTTTGTGTATACCTAATAGCCCTATGTACCTTGGTAACAACAACACCTAACTGAAGAAAGATTTGGAGAAGTCGCCAATGTAGAACATAGTGTGTTTTTCGGATCGTGTGTAAGTAGCAACTTCTCCACTTTAGAAAAAGGTGGGCACATCTTACCAGGAGCTACCGGAAAATCATCTAGTTTGTCATGGATAGATTTCGGTATTTTAAATCTACTTCTATAGTATAGCCATAATCAAGTTGATTTAAATCTGCCGTTGTGCACTCAATTAATAATCTCTCTAAAGCAATGTCATCAGTCACCCATTCAAAACCACCGTCGGGAAGCTTTTGTGATAAAGCCCATCCATACAGGTTGTTGATGTCAATACACAATAATTCTGTATTTTCATCACTACTAACAAAATGTTTATTCACAAACGTTATCCCACCTCTAATCCCACCTTCAAAGAAATTATACATTTCCATGTCGGTGAGAAGCTCAATCGGTTTATCAAGACTTAACAAAGCAGAACTCCAAGAAAGACTGGGGATACCTAGGAAATTCAAAGGCTCAAGCCTATTATGAGCAATACTCTTAGCTCGGAATTGCTGAAAAAAGTCAGCCAACAGAAATACGTCTAATTTCAAATAGACCATCATATAATCCAAAAGGGAATTACATGATGTCTCTTGCCAGATTAGTTTTGCTTTATTGTATTCATCATCGGATACATCACTCCATTTAGGGGGCAATTCTAATGTAGATCTTAATACATCAAGGGAAGTTGCTACATCATAAGGGAAAATCCCTTTACTCTTAATAATAGACCCTCTAAACTCAGATTCTGTCAAAGATAATGTGTTAAGGGTTGAGACAGCATTTTTCAAAGACGAATTTACAAACTGACAAGAATCTATAAATTTCACAGTCAGGGAATCAATATACACAAAAAGAGATAAATATTTTTCACTTGTCACCGGTATACAAGAAATATCCCAGGACTTATATTTAGCCAAGCCAAATTTGATGATATGATGGAGATCATACCCTCTCAAATTATGAAAGACTACAGGTAGTGTGTGGCGTATTTTCCTGGAAAGATTACAAGTGTTGCAAGCAGCACCAAGGAATTGACCGGTAAAGTAATCATGATCCCTGACTGGATTAACTAATAATTTTTTACACAAATGACAGTTTGTGCTGTTATTAAAATTAATTTGGTCATTTTCTGTGAATATCATTTTCTTATTTTTATTATTATAATAATAGGGAGTTACAATCTTTTTAGCGATATCATTAATTTCTTTTAAAAATTCGTCTATACAAGAAAGGCCTATGAATGATTTATAAAATTTTGCGCCTGTATAATTATTTATACATAAAAGTCCAGCCGAAATGGGTAAATGTTTCTGATAATATTTAGAATCTTTAGGAAGGATTGCCTCAAAATCGGCATAAATAACAAAAGGAGGAGTAATCATTTTACTATAGTCTGTGAATTCTAATAATGGATCTTTTGGTAGTGTGTACATTGTGGTTCCTAATTGGTTTCGTTCACAAAGACCTTGATGTTTAATAAAACTATCTTCAAATCTGAATCCATTCAGACATCTAGGACACCACTTACAGTAAATACGAACAGAACTTATTGATGAATTTCGGCAATTAAGAAAGATGTTTAAATCAGATATAGCGATGTAATGGTAGGTTTTCCGATTCTGTAATAATAACAAATTTAGACAAGTAACCTCCTACTATTTTACTGCGATAAATTATATCTATAAAAGGATGTTTCATGATGGGGCCCGAAATTAACCCAGTTTCGTCGTAACTTAAAACATTAATTGAATAACCTGGGTTTTGTCGTTCAAATTTTGAGATATTTGATAATTTCATTGGCATATCTGCCGGGTTATATATCAAATCTGAAAGGTTATAAGAACTAGGCAGATGACGCAATTCATCAGGAGTACTATCATATTTTATAAGAGCCAAAACCGAGTAAAGGAAACAAAATTCGTCATCATTATTTACATTTATTATACATTTTTTCCTGATTAATGTTTTCGGGGTTTCAATATATTTACGACCACTCAACCTACTAATCTTTGAATATTTTGTCACAATAAAACTAATGTATTCTATTTTGTTGATGGTCCAATTACTTCCCCTTTCATTTATTTTACTAATTTTTTCATTTAAAAGAGAGATACCATCTTCAATAAATGTGTCGCTCCATACACGAGCAGAGTTTGAGATTATGAAAGACTGAAATTCATCATTTTTCTCAAATTCTACTTTAATACAAAATTGAATTTTTACTGATTTCATTTTATTTACAATTTCTAACAATTTTTCTATGAGAACGTCAGGAACAGAAAGAATTTTACAATTCAAGGAAGATATATCCAACTTAACTATTACATGGGAACTATTCAGGTCGGAAACTACGTCGACTATACCACTACCTACTTGGGGTACAACATCACTATTTTCAAATTCACTATTTACAACTTCATTATTTACAACATCATCGTCGTCATCACTAATGACTATTATTTCTTTCATCTTTTTTGTGGGAATTTCTGTGGGAATTTCTAAATGTCTTTTATTACCTATTATTCCTATTAATCTATTGACTGTTTCCATTAATTGTCGATTTTGTATCAACATGGCATTAATCATACTTTTGTTGGTGGTCCTATTATTGATTTTTGTTGATGTTTCCATTAATTGTCGATTTTGTAAGTTTTCTGTGTTCCTATTATTAGTTGATGATATATATTTTTGATACGCAATTTTGAAAACTGAATTTTTTAGAAGGCATATATTGGGTTAAATGATTACGATGTTTATCATAAAATTCGGTATATTGTCGATGTTTCAAGAGTTTGGCATGTAGGACATAACAAGTATGTTACACTTTTATATTCATGACCATAATATTTTTTCCATAATATCGTCACAGTCATGATGTGTAGCACTGTTACAAAAGGTTGGATATTTATAACCTATAAAATAAGTAAAATAGTATTATTATCAAAATTATTATTATTATTATTATTATTATTATTATTATTATCAAAATTATTACTATATAATCTGAGTTTATACGACAAAATATCTGTCCCTCCCTTGCTCACAAGTGTATTATATTAAAGTTATTTTAATTACATAAAAAACATATTCATTTTCTTTATAAAAATTAATTTCATTATTTGTTTCATAACAAAATTGACTTCATATTAATTTAAAAAATCATAATAATTTAAAGTAAATTAATTTAAAAATCATAATAATTTAAAGCATATTAATTTTAAAAAACCTACATTTAGGTTTCTTGCACGCGAGATTGTGTACAGCATTATTTACTAAAAAATCATAATAATAATAATAATTTAAAAATTAAATTTACCATAATTTCCGGAAACATTATTTTCAATTCCATTACTTGCTGAAAAATTATAAGTTCCCGAAACATTATTTTCATTAATGTAGACTAAAATATAAATAAAAATAGAAACATATTATTAAAAAATTACCCACACGATTTCTTCGAATCATTTCCTTGATTTCATTTGAAATATTTTGCATTTTGAATAAATGAAAAAGAATTACAAAAACATAGATTATATATGTAACGTTTATCAAAATGCAGATAGGATAGAAAAATTAACGCACAAATATTCATGTCTTTGTTTAAAAAAGAATGAGTCATCGATGACTCACATAGTAACAAATAATGTCTTTGTTACTCACATAAAGACATGCAATACAAGTGCATGACATTTCTTGATATGAATAATAAAAATTAGTTAATAATTATAATTATAATAATAATTAATAATAATAATAATAATAATAATATAATAATAATAATAATAATAATAATATAATAATAATAATAATAATAATAATAATTATAATAATAATAATAATAATAATAATTCGGAACTCTTTTCTTTAATTTTGCCACTCCACCGAAACCGGCTTCGTCTTCTGGGTTCGTCCAAATCTTCTCCATTACAACAGGAAGATTTAAAATTCAAATTAAGATTTGGTAATAATTGACCCATTGTTTATGATGATGATTTTAATAAACCTGCACCTCCCAATAAAGATAATGCTATTGGTATCAAGGCTGCAATGAAGCCTCCTTGTTGTTTATTATATGATTTTACGCATACGTTTTTTATTTTTAGTATTTACTAATTGATAATAATGGTTTCTGTGTCTGTTCAAATCTTTTTATTTGATGTACTTATACGGAATTTACCTTTAACAACTTTAATTAAAATAGCAAGTTAATCATCAATAGCATAATTTGGAAAAGACTGTAAAATATTCATTCTTCTCATACTGGGAGCCTTAAGTAATGCAATGAAAAACGGAAAACTACGATGAGAATACGGTGGAATACGATTACTCGGCGGAATATTATCAATAAGCAATTTTTTCGATGGTGTGAAACTAGTTTTTGGTGGAATCTTAACCACTTTTGCAGGTTTCCTTCTTGTAGGTTTGTCTTTACACGAGTTTTTAGTAACATGATTGATAATTTATTTTGGTTTTATCTTTGTTTATATACTATAGCTCCTTCCTTGTTAAATAATATCTGTTTCTTACTCGTAATTCATCAGGACACTGTTGTGTAAAATCTAGAAAAATATATCCATGTGGGGATTTTGTTGCATCGGCAAATGCATTCATTAAGAAATTTCGATTATTTGGATATGCTTGCCTTGCAAGAAAGTCAATCACCGTAGCATCTCTCGGATTTTCGAAAACACTAAATATTGAACATTCAAATTACGAGTTCGATGAGATCCACCTTGATGAAAAAAGATTTTGAGTGATAAAAATTACAGTGACACCTTTATGCCTACTAATATTTGTAAACAAATTATTAAAATCCTTTTCTTTATTTGCTTCTTGATATAAATCATCAATAATAATCACATCACCCTGTCGTAATCTAGATGACCAGTTTTTATCGAACCCTTTTATGATTGTCATTTTGATTTTACAAAACTGATCTTGTGTCATTCCGCTTTCATCATCAGCTCCCCTATGCCAATAAATTTTATTAAATTTTGACTTGAATAATTTTGATTGTAATAATTTACAAACAAACAATGTGTTCCCGCTACCACTCGGGCCAATGATTTGGTATACTGCATCATTTCTTAATTGCATTTTTTATTTTTTATTTTAAAATGTCTAGTTATTGTTTATATTAGATGATTTTAATAAACTCTTGCTAAAATTGTATATAAAGAGTAAAATTTCATAAATGATTTAATTATGCTTGCAAATATAAATTATCGAGGAAATTTTGATGTTTCAAAAATGAGGTTCCCACCAGGAAAACCACAGCAAATTGTCGATAGAAGCGGGAAATATCCGATAATATTTTTCAAGACTGGCAAATGCAGAATTATGGGATGTAAAGAACCATTGGATATTAATAAATTGCAATATCGAATCAATAATATTAAAATTCAATCAATTACCGTTACCATGGATATGGGACATACTATCAATTTATACAAAATATCGAGAAAATGTGATTGTATGTTTGAACCGGAATTGTTTTCGGCACTAAGACTATTAAAATATAACCCTATATGTGTCAATGTGTTTTCAAGTGGAAAGGTTGTCATGCTTGGGTTGAGAAATTTAGACTATAGGGAATTTGTTAACAATGTTCGGAATGAGTTAAATTCATTGGTCGATTTCTAATTGGTTAATTTCTAATTGGTTAATAATAATAATATTAACTGTTTAGATGTCATTAATACTAGCGTGGCAAAATCAATGTCTGAGATCGATAATTACGGTAAATTTTAAATTTTTATATATTTTATAGATGAATATTCCAAATGATTGCCTCAAGTATTTCTATCCTCAATTGAATGAAGGACAGTGATTCAGAGATTATACCACATTTGGTATACAAGAATCTGGATGTTCGATATATTGAATCAATTCCAATGAATAGATCGACAGAATGCAGAAAGAAATGGAATATCCATGTATCATTGGATGCAGTTGTTCGTTATCAGCGATATGTAGAATGGAATTTAGTAAAAACACATAGAAACTTATTCTAGGATTGTTGATTTAAATTAATAAATATTTTTTATGTATTCTGTTTTTTTATATATTGATGACCAAAAATAATAATAATAATAATAATGATGATGATAATAATAATAATCACACATGTGCAACATTAATGCAATTTAAACAAAGACACATTAATGCAAACCATCTACAAAATTAATGTAATTTAAACAAAGACACATTAATGCAAAGCATGTGCAACATTGATGCAATTTAAACTTTAATCTGATTGGTTGTTCCATTTATTTTGAAGGTATAAAAACCCTGTACCATTTCATTTTAATCATAATTCACGATGGTCAAGAAAAGCACTGAAAAACCGAAAGATGAACGGATGAAAAAAAGTATGAGCCCTCTGGATCAATTAATTAAAAAAGAAATGACCTTGACCTTGACCTTTTAAAAAATGTGACCTTGACCTTTTATTTAAAAAAAAATTTTTCCCGGGGGAGCTCCTGATCTGGGGAGCTCTCTTCCATCTACTGATATTAAAGTTGATTATCAAGTATCAACATCGTAAAACGATTTACAAAGATTTTCAATTGTGTAGAATCCAATACTCATAAATTGAATGCAAATAGTAATGATTGCCCAATTTGGAACGTAAGCAGTTTATTGTATTAATTGATTGACAAATACTCGCTCCTTTTTTAATAGAACATAATGTGACACTTCTTGCCTCCTCCTAGACAGAACTATTCGGACTAAATTCAGCAATAAAATCATCACATTAAAACATCCAAAAAATATTATATAGGTCAAATAAACGTGAAAATATTCACTATTCATCCGGTTAATTATTGCAGGGCAAACTGTGCAGAATGGATTACCTGGCTTTTCTCATCCGATTTAGTTGATCCCTTCTGGTACCCGATTTCGTCCATGTCCTATTTTCTAGTCCTACCGTTATATTCAAGTGAGCCTCCCTCCTACCAATATCAAATAGAATATGAATATCCAATCAAAACATGCCATTCATTGATCATTGATATTAATTGGGAATCATTCAAAGGTCCAATCAAGAATTCATCAAGAAATCTGAATTAAAATTCATTATTTCACTGCCTGACGGCCGGTTATAATTTCATCTAACATTCTAATCAAATATTGCCAATCTCTACTCGGGTAGACCAAATAATCAATGCAGTACTTCAATGTATCAATTCTAGGATCAATTACTGATAAATTATTGTTCATAGCTAATCAATTAATCTTACATAATCTCCCTTATTGATTTCTCAATGATATTGCCTCGATCCTCCCTCGCATTGATCGAATGGATGATTTCCACCCGCCTATATCAATGAGAAATATCGATACAAATGCAATATATATTATCATTCAAATCAGCTTACAACGCGTCAACGGAAATATTGAAGGAACACACTCGCAACGCTGGATCAGTGAATCAATCATATCAATATTAAATAACAATCTAACATTTCATCGTTAACCCATTTCCCAATCTCTGATTTCCAATAAGAATCGATGCAAATGGAACAGATCCGATCAGCCATAATCTCACAGAACAAGAAGCGGCTATTCACAAATGCGGGTGGCATCTGGGAAAATTTATAATCCAATTTTGGATCTTCCACGCCTTTGGACAGGATTAGTTTCCTACAATATTTTATGTCAATTGATAGGTTCTGAAAGTGGCGGATAATTCGACTGTCAATATTGCCTGTGCTTGATTTATCGAGATATTGTAATGGATCAAATGGGCCCCAAACTCAATATAATGATTCGCTATGGTGAGGATATTCCAAATGTTATTGGTTGGTGGTGCCCGATCCGTCGCATTGAGGATATTGGGATCAGCAGAACTATTATTGGTTGTTTATACAAATGAGTCAACAGTAATTTAGTAATTTCATTTATTAATTGATTTATAATAATATAATTCAAACAAATAACTAGGTCAACCATTTCCACAGTGTATATTTCCTAAATTAAATGTTTCAATCCAAAATATGCCTCGTTTTTTCTCTAATTGAATCTTCCGGTTTTTGTTTTTTACTTGATGTTTCAAAAATTAACATTTCAAACAAATACTTTTAAAAATTAATTTCCCAGCATCAGAATATGAATAAATTTAGACCTTTCAGGAAAATGTTGCTTTTGGAATTTTCTAAATATTGGTTATTCGACATTTTATAAAAAATGGCTTACCTATTTATTTATTTGAATTCTATTTTATATTAATCAGAATATCGACCTATTTGTTTAAAGATTATTTAATTAATTTATTGAATAATTTTATTTATTAATTGACTGTTAATTGCTTGTTCAAATAGGTCAATAATTATTGATTCATTTCATTAATAAATGTCAATAATAAACTAAATCACGGTGCGGCTGGTATTGTCTCGTAACCTTTGCCACATGGGTATTCTGAAACAGGGAAACTATCTGTCACACTTTTAGCAAGAAAGGAATGTAAACGTTAATAAATGTGCTGATGCTATCACCTACTTTGCCAAATATAGAGACTGTTTCAATTGATTAGTCTGTGAATGGCTAAACTCCGCGCCTGTACCACATATATGTCCTATTAAATTATGATAATAATGCTGCACAGCTGTAATCCTTACAAATCATTATTTCTTAGATAGTATTCCACCAGATATTGATTGTGGCACTGGCAGCATTCTATGAATGTTTGATTGTTCAATTGCTCACATCTGTCGATAGCAAATTATTAATTGGTTAGTTAATAAATTTACTGAATAAGTAATTTGCCATCAGTTGTTGACAGAATTTCTGGAAATGAATTGATTGGTTGACCTTTTGCATTCCAGATTCTGATTGGATAGTGCAAAATGTCAGCCAGTATGGATTTGAGGCTTGTAAATTGAATCTGAGTGATCCATGATGAAATGCACGAATGAAGGCATAGAGCCAGCAAGAAACAGCTCCACAATAACGTCATTCCTGAATCACAATGATTATCACAAATATTTTCATCTCACCAATCGTACTTCTTTAATAACCGTTCCAAATCCCCGATCCAAAGCTCGGCCTTATCATCAAGCATGTCACAAAGCCTTGGCAAGAATTCATTACCATTATAACTATGTTTCTGTAGGTCATTTGAAATGTTATGGGCACCTTTTGGTGGCTGGATTCAATGGCACTTTCAATCATATATCTGAGATCGCTTTTGCTATTAGATTCATCGATTTTGATTAACATTTCTCTTTAATATCTGTACTGAATATTGCAACATTCAGCCTGAATACAAATGGATATTCAGTCATGGAAACATGCCAATCTCAACAAACCAAATATTTGCTATTACAACTCCAGTCGAAAAATATGCAAATGTTAAGACATACGTATATATAACAATGGTGAGATAATGCTGTAGTGATTGATGTAGATGTTGAGGATGGCGCAATTTGTTAGGAATTAGGCTTAGTCAGATGCTTTCAATGAACATATTATAACAGCCAGATATATTATCTCGTGATGAAGGCAAATATCTAGGAAATACCTTATACCCAAAAATTAGGATATGGTGGAGTGACAATTTCGTAATTTTGTTAACCACAGGGTCTGCAAGAGTGGGAAGATATAAAACAAAAGAGAGTGATCCGAGACAGTGGAGAAGCGCAGTGTAGCAATAGTGACAGAGTTAAGCGAGATGACTTGTCCCCAGCAATCATCGAGGGAGTTTTTCGATATCAAGAATGCGCTATAACAATAATTACTATTTATTATTTTTATTTGATTATTGTTATTACAATTTACTTTTACAATTATTATTTTAATATTTAATATATTGATTGTGCAATGGATTTGTGCAATAAAATTGATTTATTGATTCAATCAACTGAGCAACAATAAAAATTTGCCATGTTTACTTCTCAGTCGGCGCGCTTATGTAGGCCTCATCAAATGGTGAGCACAAGTGACCCGATTCACCACATTCTGCATCCCGATATTGATCCAATGACATGGAGTTATTGGCGGTCCTGAATAAGGGCAACATCAAATGGCAACCGGATGACCACACATCTCACCATTCAATAATCCATTCATCCAGATCCCCATCGGTCAGTCTTATCCACGACATCCGGCTCATCCACCTGAAAGCACCAATCATCATTCGTACATGCCATAAAGCAATATGTCTCACAATCTAGCCCAAAACCGCCAATCATTGCCATTCAACTGGTCACAATACCTCGCACAATAGCCCAATGCTGCCATCCTAGCATAATTATAGATCGATAAATATTGGATTATGGAGTCAATAATCCTTACACAATCTCCCCAACCGATTGGCCGAAATCCGTGGTGCACAATCCACCAGATTGTACACTGTCACCGACTGCCGCAAACCTGAATCAAAAATTTCAATATATATAATAAATGGGGGTTTCAATAGTAACGATATGATTTTAAAATGTTACAGCAACTGTATTTACAATATTATAAATATCACTAGCTGTCATTTGATTGTAGTATACGTTGACAATTCACCATTGCAAAAGGCGCGCTTACACGACGATTGGTAATTATTAATTAATTAGAGTTCAAAATGAACTAGATAATAATTATGGTGATTGTAATATTTCAATGTTATACAAAAAGAATAGCAATTAGCAAGTTATATGGAATAATACACAACACACAGTACATTTAGAAAAATGAATTTCTAACTATAGTCGAATTTTGTGTATAAAAATTAAAAAGAAGGGTTACCCTGGTTGGTTGTGCTGTCAGGGGCTACTAACTACCTACTGATGTCAACTAATGACGCCATTTATTTACAGTGAAAAATTTGCTTAGTTGTTTACTGCTGATATAATACGCTGAACTTCATGAACTGCAAGAGGATGTTGGAGATTTTGTGGGGCGCGCAACTTAGAGGGAATCCAGGCCGCGTGTCATACAAATATTGCAAGTAAGGATTAAGGGAATCGATAATGTCGATAAATACAACTGGTAAATGGCCAGTAAAGAATTTGTGATTAAATGAAATCAATAACAAATCCTCAAAAGCAGTCCTACAAACGAAGCCCTGTTGGTTATTTGATTTAAAACATAATGTAATCGATTCTGGTTCAAAATAAAATAAAAAATAGCAGTTGTATCTTAAACTGTTTTTGTTTCAATTCATTTTAAAATCAAATCGTTCCTATTGAAAGTCCCATTATATATTAGTTATATGATTGAATTTGATTGGCTGATAAACTGACCAATCTCACTTACACTGCAATATAGAAATATTGATTGAATGCCTGCCTAGCTCTAAATAATGATAAATCGCTGGTCAGGAATAAATATCGATGTTACTCGGCATTGAACTGGCGCTTGGCATGATGCCAATATTCATTGCAACCATCGCAAATCCGATTAGAGAGATTAACAATGAATCCAAATTCTGAACTCACAAACGCAGCATTTGTCAACATCCCTATCAATTCAGCAGCCTCAATAATGGCTGACGCTCCCTGTTGAGTGACAAATGCAATCAATTTATTGACAAGGCCGCTCAATTGACTCATTGTGATTTCATTTCTGGTTTCTAGGCGGTTTCTGTCCCAGCTAAATTGAGAATGATTAATCACCAGTAGCTTAATGCTAATTGATCACATTAAATATCGATTCAGCCAATAGCGATCATGAATGTTAGCTAATTGATCGAATGTCCAATCGGAATCCTCACAGCTAATCAAAGGCAGTATTAATACATACAGTCAATATTCAACTCCACCTGATAATCCGGCTGCGACATGCCTCATTAATATATTGATCAATATCACTTAGTTTATATTTCCGCCCGCTTATGGCCCAAACATTTTTCATATTGGGATAAATTCTAGACAATGCGATCTTCAATTTCTGGCGATTTTCAAGGCCTTCTGCAATCAGCCAAACGGAATCGGATTCCTGCTCGGTCACAAACACATTTAAAATGACACCTTTACTGAACCCAACCAAATTCATAATAAATCGCTCAATCATTTACAAACCCTTTCAAATAGTTCTCAATTCTCCCCAACCAAATCTCGTGGTCATTTCGAATCTGGTAGAATTGTAAAAGTTTTCTCTCATTGAGAATAATATTTTCATAAATCAATTTAAAATGACTTCCGGTGAAACTTCTGTTTCTTTGAGATTGCTGGCCGAATGCAATTCTGATATCCTCGACAATCGAGAAAATTCCAACTTCAATTTGGATTCGTTCATTGCTGTTCTCCCCGTTGATTATTGTGATTATCATTGATATATTCCTAATATTATTTAATATATCTTAAAATTCTTTATTTCCTAAATGCTTAGTTAAAACAAAAATATTTTTGAATGACAATTTTTATAGAAATATTAAAATTTTAAATAATAAAAATTTCATTATAATATTATTAAATATAATTAATGGCAAGATATAAATAAACTAAAATTAGCTTTTAATAAATAAAAAGAAATTTCGTAGCATAATTTCATAAATAATATAATTAGTGTTGAATACACGGAAAATCATGAAATCTTTGATTCTAACCAAGATCATCGGTTTGAAGAGAATAGATCCAGAGAAGAGATAATGGATATCACAGAACGATTCACAAGTAAATCTAGTAAACATCCAACAGTTAGCTCTACATATATTGAAGTAGAAAGTTGATTTAAAAGTGTTGAATATTATCACTAATTTATATTATCACAAAAAGTGGTGATTTTATAATAGAAGCGAAGTGGAAAATAAAAATTGTGGAAATTGATTATTGAAAACTCAAAATTAAAACGAAAGGTAAATTTTGTAATTGTAACACTTTAAATTTTGGACGAGTGAAACCTGTGTTGACCCGATCATTTTATAAATTGAGAAGCCAAAAACTATTAGAAAATATAATTAGCACCCAAAGACAAGTCAATAATACAAATAACAATGACAAAACGCCTGAGTCCACGGTGGGCAACGGCAAGGAAGCCACTGATTATGCGAGTTGTCAAAATCTACCTGTAGATCAGTATGGGGAGATCCACTGGTATTTTTCGACTTCATGTCAGATTACTATATGTATGCAACAGCCTATAGATGGAGCCAATCGATAATGGTGCAAAGATTACCGCTATACCTGAAAGAAGCAGCCAGTGAAGCGTGGCAACAAATTAATAAAGATTAGTAGCAAATGACTGGACAAAGCTGAAAGACGCACTAGTCACGAAATTAATCAGAGGTTATATATAAAACGGATAATGCGGCAGAAATTCTATAACAGCGTACAAAAGTCAGAGGAATCTGTAAGTGAGTTTGATTATCATTTATCAACTCTTGCAGAGAAACCATTCGAAGTGAAACCAGAACAGGCTGAGATGGCAAAGCAGGTAAAAGACCAATTGCAGAATCAATTTCTGTCAAGAAAAAAGACAGAAATTAAAAAGGCTTTGTGTTATGTTGATTTTAATAACTTTGATGAGTTGATTAAAAAGTAAATGAAAATTGAGCTGAATTTAAAAAGCATAGTCAAAATAAGAGTCGTTTGCAGTCATCTCAGTCACAAGCGAAAGATCAATAACTCCAATTAAAAAAAAATCGGTTTCAACAAGCAAGTAGTTCATTACCAAAATTTAAATCGAAATTTGAGTCGAACAAGTTGATGGGTTACGGATAGTCAAACATTTGACCCTGTCGTGCTGTTTCCAGCGTAACCCAGAATACAATAGAAATTCTACCACTTGATACCCGTTGAATGATCAACGTTGGTACTGTATCAAGGGCTTGAGCACTGGCAAAAAGTGAGCATGCTTGGCATACTATAATTGTCCAGTACTCATTGGGTTCACGGACTGCCGATAGAAGGCCTGTGTCCGATTTATCTAGTCCCCCATTTAGATTGTGTCTCCGAACTTCAACTCATCGCTATACCTCAATTTGGGTCTTTCGAAATCAAATTACATTATGATAACATACCGAAACAATTTGCATTATAATTATTTACAAACACAACTACATTATGATCATATGCTTCAACAACGGGTTATAGTATTCGGAAGGCAGTTCAATTTGCTTGGGCATTTGGCACGTTTGCCAGCAGCGCTTGTCGCAGTTTTGCCTGAGAGGACTTGCTAGGTTGGTTCTTTCTTTTCAGCTTTGGGAGTGGTTCTGCATTATTGCTACTTTCGATTATCTCCGTCATTGGCTTGATCTTGGAGGCTATGTCCTGGTCTATAATCCTTTGATGGAGTTGAGTCTCCAGCTGGCGTATTTGGAGGCGGAGAGCTCGGATCTCCGTCTGATCTTGAGCGCTCTAGAATTGTAGTTGTTGAAACAACTTCAGACGCTTCTGCATCTTTTTTTTTGATTAATTAAAATGTTGGGTTTTATGATATCAAAGATCAACCGTTGGTTATTCTGACTCCACGTGTTCCAAAAATTAATAAACACAACTCCCAACGTATATTTGTCTTATTTAAAATTTACAATTCTCGATAAATAACGACACTTTCAATTACCCACAATTTCCTTACAATTTCCGATCGAACTCTGATTTGGAAGATCTCGACCTTATACGATTTAAAAATAAGTTTCACCTTTTTGTTTGATTCCGTTCTCTGATTCGAACTCTTTTAATATTCCTTTCCGACTCCTCGATTCCTCTTATATTTCTTTTTCTTCTTTTATTTTTATTCCTCACACTCTTATCGTCTGTTTCTTCTTCCCTACCTAAGGCTACCGCCGATTATGTGAATTTTGAGTTTCTTTATATACTCCCATAATCATTGTTATTGCCCCATTTTTAACCTAATTGGTTTTGACTTCTTTGGTTATCATTCCCTAATTAGCTATTTCTGTTGACCCTCTTCGTAATTCCCCTTCTTTGTTCCCGTAATATTTTTCTGCTTTTTGATTACGCAATTGTTCCCGTAGGCCACACATATTTTTTTCAATACATTAGATAGGCCTATAGAAAAAGCCAGCTTTATTCAGACTATAGTGAGGGGTCTCCATGGTCCTGGGAATTTTAATACAAAATCCGACTATCACTAAAAAGCATAGAATTTTCAGACTATAGTGAAGGGTCCTGGGATTACATTACATTACATGGTCCTGGATTTTCAATACAAAAATGGTTTACACTAAAAGGCATGGATTATTCAGACTATAGTGAGGGGGTCTCCATGGTCCTGGGAATTTCAATACAAATTTTTTTTCAATACAAAATCCAACTATCACTAAAAAGCATAGAATTTTCAGACTATAGTGAAGGGTCTCCATGGTCCTGGGATTTTCAATACAAAAATGGGTTTACACTAAAAAAGCATGGTAAATTTTAGAATTAAAGTAAATTATTGGCTCAGATATTTGAATTACAGTAAATAATGGTCAAAAATTTAAAATTATGGTCTAAAAATTAAAATTACAAGTAATTTAAGGTCCAAATTTTAAATTAAAGTAAATTAAGGTTAAAATTAGTAAATTATGGTCTAAAATTTTAAATTAAAGTAAATGATGGGTCTAAAAATTGGATTAAAGTAATAGATGGTTCAATTACGTAATTTAAGGTTCAGATTTTTGAATTAAAGTAAATTATGGGTCTAAAAAATTAAATTACAGTAAATTATGGTCTAAAATTTAAAATTAAAGTAAATTATTGTTCAAATTTTTCAATTAAAGTAATGAATGGGCTCAAATATCTAAATTAAGGTTCTAAAAAATTAAATTAAAGGTAATTAAGGTCCAAATTTTTAGAATTAAAGTAAATCAAGATCCAAAATTTTAAATTAAAGTAAAGTATGATCCAAAAAATTATTATAGTTAATTATGGTCCAAATTTTAAAATTAAGTAATCAATAGTCAATAATTTTAATTTCAAAGTTAAATAAGTAAATTAAAGTAATAATTTTTAAATAATTAAAGTAATGTAATAAGTAAATTAAACTAAGATTTTTAAATTTATTAACAATAAGTTGGAATAACCAACAGCTTCTGAGAAATAGAATTTTTAATAAAAAATGTTATGGAATAATTTTTTTAAGATAATTTTTAATGAAATTTTTAATGGAATAATTTCCATATTCAACTTTTAATGAAATTTTTGATAGATTAATAATAATAATAGTAATAATAATAATATTATTATTATTTCAACCAAATACTGTACAACACATAAAAATTAACTAAACACATAAAAAAAGAACAAAAGTAAATTCATAAAATTTTATTTAATAAAATCAATCTTCATCAGATAAAATACAGTCATCAATATCAATATCATCTTCTCTAACATCTTCTCCACATCTTCTCCAACATCTTCTCCGTCAACTTCTTCATCGACTTCTCCAACAACTTCTTCAACAACTTCTCCGCCATTTAATTTACTTTATCTTACATGCCCATATGCTAAACTAGTATTTTCCCCACCCAAACCCTTTTGTCATCTGCGTTAGTTACAGCTATTTTAGTATTTTTAATTGTATAAATTTGATGGTTTTTGTTAGTTATTTTTGTTTGAGGAATAGAAAAAAATTGATTAGGTACGACTGATGTTTTATGTCACTACCTTTTAATGTTACACCTTTAGCCTTTTTTGTTTCCTCATCACCCAACAGGCTATAACACTTAGGTCTAAGAAAAACCCATTCCTTATATTTAAGACCTTTATTCTCGTTTTTGAATTTTCCAATGATCGAATCAAGGTTCTTACTATATAAGAAATGACAAGTATCATAATTGGACGTGTCTAATAAATTATCGC